>JACCGJ010019936.1:0-65879 GCA_013407085.1 Atriophallophorus winterbourni
TGTTCAGCAATAGAGGAGAATATACGTAGCTCAGGATGGAGAACCTGAAACTTGGAACCTGGAACGTCCGGTCCATGCTTCCAGGATTTCATGACGACGCCTCGAATATCCGAGGCGTACGAAAGTCCGCCATGATTAGCAATGAGCTAAAGAGGCTGAATGTCGACGTGGCTGCCCTACAAAAGACGCGATTACCACACACTGGTAAGCTAACAGAAAGAGATTACACATTCTTTTGGAAAGGAAGAGGTTCCGATGAGCCTCGACTGCATGGAGTTGGGTTTGCCGTGCGAAACGACATATTAAATGCAACAAAACCGAGCAGCAGTGGGAGCGAACGTATTTGGACTTTAAATCTGAGGTGCATTACTGGTACCATTACGGTGGTCAACGTTTATGCACCGACGCTCTCTTCGACGCCTGCTGAAAAAGACGCTTTTTATCATAACCTCGCAACAGTCCTCAAAAACGTGCAACAGAAAAACTGTGTAGTGGTATTGGGTTATTTCAATGCCAGAGTTGGGGCAGATTACAAGTGTTGTCAAAACTGTCTCGGAAGGTTCGGTGTAGGTAAAACCAATGAAAATGGACAACGCCTTTTAGAATTGTGCACACAGTTCAACCTTTGTGTCAGTAACACTTTCTTTCAAACAAAACCACAGCATAAAGTCTCTTGGAAACATCCTCGCTCTAAGCATTGGCATCAGCTTGATCTTATTCTTGTCAGCTTGGTCCCACCAGCTCATTTTTCTCAAAGCGCAAGCCTGCGATAATGATCTTCAAGTCTGTGCAATAAATGAAGCTTCCCCCACGAGAGTTCCCGCACCAAAATTGGTCTGCTAGCCTAGGTAGAGGCCACTTGCATGTGCGAACTAATCTAACTGCGAGATACGCAAAAGCCTTCACAGCCGAGTTCAACAAGACAATGCCACTTGAATCTGCTTCAGACAACTGGGAATTGATGAAAAGCTGCATATGCCGAGTCGCACTTTCCACGTTCGGTCCGAAGAAAGCTCGAACGAGCGACTGGTTCGAAGCTAAAGCTTCTGAGATGACTGCTGTGTTGGATGAGAAACGCTCAGAATTCTTGAGGTTCAAAGGTATGCCAACAGATGAAAACTTACGTATTCTAAGAGCAGCTAGAAATAAGGTCTAACAGACTGCAAGGCGATGTGCAAACGACTATTTGACTGAAGTTAGCCTCAATATCCAAAAAGCTGTGGATGCCGGAAATTTTCACGGTATGTATGATGGGATCAAGAGAGCCATTGGTCCAAACAAACTTAAAACGGCTCCCATTAAGTCTTTATCTGGTACCCGATTCTCGACAAAACTCAACAGTTGGGAAGATGGGTAGAGAACTTCTCATCTCTCTACTCTAGGGACAGTACGGTTCTACCGCATGCACTTGAAAATGTCGAGCGGTTGCCGACCATTGAATATCTAGATACCCCTCCAACTCTTGATGAGCTCAATAAGGCAATCGACCGCTTAGCGAATGGGAAGGCCCCTGGTGACGACTGAATTACATCTGAACTCATCAAATGCGGGAGAGCAGCATTATTACAACCTCTTCACCATTTGCTTCTTCAGTGCTGGCAGGAGGGGATGTCCAACAACAGATGCGAGACACAATGATCATCACGCTATTTAAGAATAAGGGTGACAGAGGCGACTGCAACAATTACAGAGGAATCTCCCTTCTAAATGTTGTAGGCAAATTGTTTGCTAAAGTCTTGCAGATCCGGCTGCAAGTTTTAGCTGATAGAATTTACTCCTAATCTCAATGTGGCTTCCGCAAGGGAAGATCAACCGTTGACATGATCTTCTCACTGAGACAACTTCAAGAAAAGTGTCGGGAACAGCGTATGCCATTATACGCTGTTTTTATTGATTTAACTAAGGCATTTGACTACGTCAGCAGGGAAGGTCTTTTCAAAATGCTTGATCTGTTAGGCTGCCCCTGAATGCTGCTCAGACTCGTTATTTCGTTCCACTCAGGCATGAAGGGCTCAGTCCATTTTAACGGTTGCAGTTCAGAAGCATTTAAAATTCGCCGAGGCGTCAAACAAGGGTGTGTTCTGGCCCCCACGATGTTCGGCATTTTCTTTGCTCTGCTTCCGAAGCACGCTTTTAGGACGAGAACAGAAGGCATCTACATACGCACGCGAAGTGATGGTAAGCTTTTCAACCTGAACCGGTTGAGGGTACAAACCAAAGCACGGGATGTGCTAATCCGTGACCTGTTGTTTGCCGACGATGCAGCCTTTATTGCTCACTCCCAAGAGAACCTACAGTCGCTAATGGACTGTTTTTCGTCGGCATGCAAAGACTTTGGTCTAACAATCAGCATGAGCAAGACCAAAGTCCTTGGTCAAGGGACTGTGTCGCCACCAATCATCACTGTTGGAAACTGTCAGCTTGAATCAATACATCATTTCACATCTCTTGGTTCAACCATTGGGGATAACCTCTCGCTAGACACGGAGATTGATAAGCGGATTGGCAGAGCAGCTGTCATTTTGTCCCGATTGAACTCTCGTGTTTGGGGTAACCGCAAGCTGACTGTAAAGACAAAGATGATGGTATACAGCGCGTGCGTTCTAAATGCTTACTATACGGCAGTGAAACCTGGGCCACCCACGCAAGCCACGAACGGAAGCTGAATGCTTTCCATCTACGAAGCATCCGTCGTATCTTGCAATATCGGGGATGGACCAGTGCCTAACGCGAAGTGTCTTTCAAAAGCTGGTCTTACAGAGCATGTTCACACCTATTACGTCAGGCCGCCTGCGGTGGCTTGGTCATGTCTATTTAGAATGAAAAATGGTCGTATCCGAAGATATCACTCTATGGTGAGTTGACCATTGGGCAGACCGCACTTCCGGTACAAAGATGTTTGCAAAATAGATATGAAGGCTCTTAACATTGACCCCGCGAGCTGGGAATAACTTGCTCTTGACCGCTCACTTTGGAGGTATTGTGTAAAGCGTCGTCTGCAAGCCGGGGATGAGCAGATACAGCTCTTGGTTGCTGAACGCAGATCACGCCGCCGACGTGTAACTGACGCAATAAAACCGAGTTCTGACTATCGTTGCAAGCGCTGCGGAAGAGATTGTTCCTCCCGAATCGGACTGTTTAGTCATTCAAAAAGCTGTAAAACATGAAATTTATGCTATTGTGATGTACATCCATGGTCGACATTGGCCGACGGAGGCCAACAGACATTAATTTTGAGCTTAGGGTTGAACACGCTAACATAAATATAATGTTCCTCGGTGACAATTTTATTCAAGTTACACAGGAGATCTCAGTTTACATCAGTTGGTCACCATCAAACATATTAATACAACAACAATAACGTTGTCAACAATAATTCGAGTAGTATTGTGAGTCAAGCATTCTGCTCAGTGGGTGAAAACTTAACGAAATACGAAACCAAAGAGAAATATCAGCTTTTTGTATCTTAGAAGTAAGGTAAATATATAAAAATGTACTAATAATAAATACCTTTGTTTTCTTGTTTCCCACATCCGCACGAAGATTGTTCGCATCACACGATCAGAATTTACGGTTCGGCTACACACTGATTTTTGTTTGCGTTGATCTCGCACGCTGCCTTTTGCCGAGTTGAGGTCAGATTGTAGAGGACCAAGAAAGTTTACACTGCACCAAATACTTTAAAAATGGAACGAAACCACAAAGAGACCAAATAACCAAAAGTCCAACGAATGATCCAATGAAATTTGACAATAACAAGTTAAATCTGCACAGGAAAATCCCAGCGATGGAATCCAAAAGGCAGAATACGCTGAAAATGTTGGAGGATTCGCTAACCATAATTCCCACGCCAAGCAGTGCACACTAACTTTGCGATCACTGCAGAAGGCGAAAGGCGATGATTAAAAATTATATTAAACGACAAAAAGTGTCTACATATATTAATTATAATGAAACAAACAATGGATTAAACTAATTAAATATGCAGGTCAAATGTTTATGTACAAAATGGGAAGGTACAAAAAGAAAGTGTATCACTCACTACAATACTCCCCAATCAGAGCATTTGTTAGACTTGACAGAAGGATAGCTTACGCTCAAAATGTTTAAATGTTCACATAATCAGTCAAACGTTTAGGCCAATGCACGTGTCTACCGGTTCGTGTTCGAACAGGTTTGGAAGGGGTTGCAGGTATAATGGTGTTGGAATGAGTATGCGGCTTAAGCTCGACGAAAGCTGGTTTCCGATAATCAATAGAAACTGTGGCTAGTCGAGCATTCATTTCCAAAACAAAGTACTTGGGCTTAGGCTCAACAACTCTGTGCAGTCTATGATAGGATGGTTGATGTGGTTTGCAAACTAAGTCACATCACACACAAAAATATCACATGTATCTAGATGAGGTGATTTCTGTTGATGGATATTTCGCTGCCGAAGACGCGTTAAATCCAACTTGGAAATGAACCATCGCAAACGAGATATGCCATCTGTCACCGAGTATACTGACTGATACGGCAAAACTAGTTCACCAGAGCGACACAAGGTGTTACCAAAAACTAACTGTACGGCTGAACCTTACATGTCTTCTTTGATAATCGAGCAAATTCCGAGAAGAACATGTGGTGCATTTTCAACCCATCTATTAGCATGGGCCTGGCAAATTAAGTATGCTTTCAGTGCCGATGGAAGTGATCAACCACTCCATTACAGTTAGGTTGGTAGGCAGTGATATAGATGTACTGACAGTCAAGAAGTCGAGTCAAATCCCGGAACAATGTCGATTGGAACTGAGCGCCTTCGTCGGTTGTGATGATAGATGGTGCGCCGGAATCGGTAATCCAAGGTTAGATGAAGGCGCGTTCTACCGTCTCAAACATTTGTATTCGATTAGAACACCAATCGGCCATCGAGTGAATCGATCAATCGCCGTTAAGATGAATAAATCTCTGTTCCATAATGGCATGGGATTGACGAGATAATGATGCACATGCAAGAATCGACTGTCTGGATGTCTGGAATGGGTGTACGATTCGGTATTACGTCTATATATTCTACTCTTCTGACAAGAGATGTAATGTTGAACCCGGGTTGGTATATCCTTATTCATAGACGGTCAAACCAAACGATCTGCGATGAGGCGCAGAGTAGCGCGCTTTCCAGGATGAAACTTCGAATGCAAGTGATCCAAAGTTGCACGTCGTAAAGAAGAAGGAACAAACGGTTTAAGTTTCTAAGTCGAAATAGCTTACTTCATCAAAGCACCAGTGTTAGGTGTGTCGACTTGCTGCAAGTTGAAGGATCGATATTTAGCGAACATGGTTGCATCAATCTCATTTTGAAGGTTGGCTAAAAGAGAGGGATCGAATGGTGTGTCAGAAGCCGAAACAGAGATGTCAGATCTTGATATGGCAACGGTGACGTAACAAATGTCAGTTGATAATTGAGAGACGTGTTCCAATTGTCCAATCTCGCGTGGGGAGTGCCGATCAATCTTGAAGTGCAAGGTGAAAGTCAATGGATTGTGATCCTTAAGAAATGATAAAGTCACGATTCTCCAAGTGGTGACGAAAATGCCATATGACTAAATATCATTCATAGGACTTATACTCATAATGTCAAGGATCAAGAAAAATTCCTGTAGCTCTAAAGCACGAATCGTGTGGAACATTTCGTCTGATCTCTTAGGGGCAAAACAATTCTACAATCGATGCGTGAATCCGAGTTTATAGCCCTTGATTCAGTATAACAGGGGAGTTGATGACAAAAAATGACGGTAAAATTCCTCGAGTTGTCCCTGATTTGTAATGCTGACCCGTGTTTGCAGCAAATGCAATGCCTGCCGACTAAAAAACCGTGAAAATATGAACTATACTGAAGAAGAATGTAGGCTTGCATGATTAATGTTGGTTCTACCCTAGATCCAATAGGACATCATTAGTTATGTCGACGCGAATAGTCGGGACACGGTAGGCAAACACAGACGATGATCTTCGTAACTTTTATAATGGTTTTAATACTGATTGGACGAGGATAAATACATGCAAAATTGTCAGAGTATAATTCATGTTTGATAAATTTTCGTAATAAGATGGCAGTTTCAATCAGACTGTTTTCTTGTGTGTGTGTGTGTGTGTGTGTGTGTGTGTGTGTGTGTGTGTGTGTGTGTGACTACACATGACAGCTTTCCACCCAAACGAGCGGTCACCTATAAAAATATATCTAATGTCATGAGAATTTCTTACAAAATCTACTGTAGAATTTATAACTTTGTCTAGCCGTGGTGATAGAATATATTTTATTTCGAAGCTTAGATCAGCATTCGTGCTGCGTTTATCGCCACGAGGTCACCAATTTTTTCGTCGTTAGAACGTAACGTTCGTAACCCCACAGTGAATTCGCACCATGCCCCGTGGCCTCCAAAATCGCGGGGTGTTGTGATTGACCTGATATCGTATCACTTGGACTCGCGTTTCATAACGTCATTAACGCAGCGGGGATTCATAAAAATCTGATCTGTCGGTCGAAACATCTAGCCAAATCTGGGGTTTGGTAAAATCATTAATTTGCGATTCTCCAAGTGGGTGTTACATGAACAGGGCCGACCTATTAAAAAGAAATGTAAGGAATTTAGAAAAATTGATGTGGCAATTAATTTTGTTGGAGTTGAATTATACGAATTCATGCGCTTACTTTACTTTATTATGCACTACGGGTGAGGACGTGTTTAGTAGTTACCCCAATGGCATTTGAATTTTTGCGTAGAGACACTAAACCTCACTGTTCTTCATGCATGCAAAGGAATTTGAGTGCAATCGGTTAGAGTAGTTTTGGGGTGACGTTTTACTTCTGACACAGAAGCTTCGTCAGACCAAGGGTGATAGTCAGGACAGGGAACATGATTTTCGAATGACGCGCAGTGTTGTGATCAGGTTCATGCACGATTTCTCCTTTCGGAAGCCGGCTTGTTGATCACACAGATGTGTGAATCCACATAGTGGCATATAAGCACAACTTTGTTTACCGCTTTTTCACTGTTTCAAGGTTCGTTGAACTTAATCTTAGTGTCTCAAACTGTTGATAGCAAACAGATAGAAACCTGTTGTGGTGTGTAAGAGATAGGGATATGAGCACGCCACAAAATGGTTATTTACGTTGATTGGATCGGTTGATTTGGATCTGCTAAGCGGATCGGTCATTCAAAGTTTGGTTACAACTTATACGCTGTAGCAAGGCTCACTGAACCTAATATTACTATCTCTACCTGATTACGGCAGCAGCCAGAAACCGGTTGTGGTGTGTAAGTCAGATGGAATATGAAGACTCCTGAAACTGGTCATTACAATTTTTCGTTGCTGAAATCTGTGCCGCTGATTTTAATGCTGATAGAGTTTACCGACTGAGCGCTGTTCAATCAAGACACCAATGCTTAAAGCTCTTGCTTTTTGTGTTTGAATGTGCATGTGACATGCATATAGCGTCCGCCATGTGCAGAACACAACATGTAACCCGCACCAGACCGCTGATAGCCCGGTGTCCATGCGAGGCTTGTTCATGTTTACTGAATCAACCATGCACTCAGTTTCTAGGGTCAACCGCATGATTTGAGGTGGGGACCCAGATTAAGTAAATACAAATGGCGGTCTGCCTTTACACCCGTAGCCTGTTTTTATCAACCCTATAAAGTTATTTTTATGTTAGCTTCTGTAACGTCCTCATGCAATTGACAGCTAGTTTTGAGATTAGTTCTAATTTCTTGACGAATGACCCCCTTTTCAGAGGAACCACAACTGGTCCGGTTTGACAATTGTGTAAGACGAATTTTGAGCAGCATTGGAGTTATCTCTTCTTGTCCTGGAGATTTACTGCTGCGCTAACACGATGGGAGTGAGCAATACGTGCACAAGGTCGGGCCATATAAATGATTAATGGAAACTTGCACGGGTCCCGTGAATCCGAGTGTGGATACTTAACTAAGAGGTCCGCTATTAGATCAGCAGTCTGTTGAACGAACTTAGTGAAACCGAACAGTGGGCCTTCCAGTTGCGAGTCGATGAAATAGCTCAAGGTTACGGTAAATCTGAGAAATCAGATGCGATTGAACAAATCTTTTATCTCCTTGATTTAACCAGATGACTTTATTTCGCTGTCGACTGAATTGTGACCACAGAAAGTATTGCCTTCCAGAACGTCAGCACATCAAAAGTTCTCAATTAAATTCGCAACAAGATAAATTGTTCAAACTAAAATATTATTTAACATTTAGGATCCTATTTATTTGTTCAATATGCTATGTATATTTTCAACTATTTTCAAGTTACGGTCGACGTGGTTCTAGCTACGTGTCCTAAATTTGACCAACTAGTTGTTGAATGTATGAAACACGTTGTCCTGAGAACACAGCTCCATCAACGTTCATCGGCGCTCAATCTAAAGTGTTCAGGGCGTCCGCTACACTCCGTCTCACCCGTAAGTAGGTCAGACACCTCTTGGTTCTTTTATCACCGAAAAGAATTATACGAGCATAAATTATGGGGTGACCAACACCGATTGAAACAATGCCGCATCTATGCAGCACAACTTTAGAACAAAGTTTGATCGCAAAAAATTGGCTAAATATTTTGGCATTACATTCACTTGTTCAAAAATAATAGTTCTGTTATATTTCGTTTTGGGCGTTTGACTTGCAATCACAATGTGATTTTGTATCTGAACATTGTAGGTTGTTGCAACCGTGACTTCGAGGCCATACATAGCACTCTACTTACAGCTGTTCACGTCCAAATGAAAAAAATATTTTTTCTTCAAATAAAAAGAGCTAACATCCATAAACCGATTGTGATGTGTAAATGCGGGGAAGGTGAACAGATCACTGAAACACTGATCTTTTATTGGCGGGATACAGTTTGCATACCGTATGTAAAATGCACATCTGAAGCGATACGTAGAAACTTGAACCAGGCGGCCATACGCGTAACTTATAAGAAAGGGAAAACTATCCGTTCGGTTCTGATGCACCTTAAGGATAAAACACCTTTATCTAGCGTTACGAACAGCATCTACAGAATCAACTGTAAGGACTGTACGGGTGTTTACATATTGCAGACGTCCAGGGAAATTCACACTAAAATCGAAGTACACCGAAAGCGTGTCCGGAGACAGCCCCGGGATGCGCCAATGATTCTGCCTTGACGGAGCACGTTTTAGATACGGGCCACAGCGTAGATCTAGACAATGTGGCAATATTGAGACGCGGTATTAAACCGTATAGCGAACGCCAACATGCGGAGGCGGTCGAAATTGCCAAGGCAGTCAATAAGGTGGATGGGGCAGAAATCTCCACAATCTGGCGCTCGGCACTGATGCGAAAGTAAATAGTTTTTATTCATCTTATACCTACTAGTTAACTAGATTTTTGTTTTCAAAAATAGCCTTAGCCCCGTTAGTTATGTACTTTTACGTAAGTGGGCAGCTGTGTCAACTGACCTTGATCGTGTTCACTTGCATCAGATTGATTTTGATACACACTGTGAGGACAACGGACCACTGATCCTGGTCATTCCCACGAGACGTACTCTAGGCTGTTTAACGGTAAGGTCAAATAAGTGGTGGTGGGTTGACTACTACTTAAACCTTTGTCTACGGTAATTGGATATACGTATTTCAAGATATTGTTGTGTTATTCTGCTTAATTATGGCATAAACAAAACACATGATTAATTTTTGTGGATCAGATGCCAGACGCCGCCTGACATGTGCACTCCGATAGTGAATGAAGGTACCGACGGGAGCTTCTGAGCAATCGACTGCTTATTTGAGGTGGTAACTAGAGTTACCGCCAGTAGACAAAGGGTTAATCATGTTCCCTATCCTGAATATCACCCTTGGTCTGACGAAACTTCTGTGTCAGAAGTGAAACCTTACCCCAAAACTACTCTAACCGATTGGACTCAAATTCCTTCGCATTATTAATACACAATCGGTCCCAAACATATTCCAATCGATCACTGTTCTTCTTTACGAAATTTTACACTTTGACACATGCTGGGAGACCGCGGTTTTTCCCGCTAGGTTGATAAATCCAGACTAATGCGTCAACAGTATTCCTAAACATATTCAACTACAGCTCGGATCACTATCATATTCATAGGTTTAAATAGGAATGGTCAGGTAGGAAAGTGATGCTGCATGCTCGTTCGCAGACAGCGATAATGCGTTCAGCAATAGAGGAGAATATGCGTAGCTCAGGATGAGGATGTTGTTCAGGTGGTGTTCGCCGAGCTTGTATTGTTGTTGTAGGACGTTTCGTCATCAGGCTAGATGACATCATCAGCAGAACTTCTTTCGAAGTGACTTAAAATTGGTTTTCATCGGTTTTTATAAGGTTCGTCTGTCCGTTCGCCATCACACCCGTTGGTTGGTGGAATTCATGTGTTGCATTCTTGTCCATCGAGTTTTCATTGGTCCATAGGTTGTGGCCAATTGAAGGTGTTGGTTGATTGATGTCGTTGATGAGTGCCACGCTTCGATGAATTCTCGCGCTCGTCGGTTGGTTTCTTTGGCTAAAATCTTCGCGTTGTCCCAATCGAATTGGTGTCCGAATTGATCCACATGTATTGAAATCAATGACCTTGGGTCGTGCGATAATGCGTAGAACTTCGATTCCATTTCAAACGATTTTGTTTGCTTACCGTCACAAATACAATTTTTATCACCTTTATCAGAGCAATTTTCATCTCAACTTCAGACCAATGAGCTTTTAAACGACAACCCACAGTGCATTCTGTCGCTTGAGCCATGAGTAGCGCAACTGTTCACTACTGTTTCACGTAAAATCTACATTCACGCAGTCCCCTGCCTTGTCCTTGTTTAACATGGTTCGAATCGCTAGTTTCGGTGATCACGCATCGAATGTATGCTACTTACTAAGCGCACTATGTGTTGATCGTACAGCTGAGGTGAAACATGTGATGTGCACTAAGGCCGAAATAAAACAGCTCGCATTGATTTATATCCGACATTTTGCTACATCAGCAGCAACATAAAATTGAAGTTTTGCCTGAGCGAAACGCCGTTTACGTACCAAGGTTCAAATAAAACAGAGGCATTTTGCAAAAGCATGTTAGCGCTTATTGGGAATAACAGTATTGGGCTGTTTCTGACATCCCCGTAGTAACGCTTTGATCGAGCTGAGTGAGAGTTGCGCGAAGAAATTCAATGAACCACTGGGGTCCGGAGTAATGAACAAGAAGTCCATTGTCAAATGAACGGGCAGGGGATAGATTTAACATTAGCTGTATATATTTTGCAACGAAATGTTTCCATGCATGGGATCTTTGCCGTGATCGAAGGAATGTAAATTTTTTATAGGTAGTCTACGGAAGAGAAGAGCTGCGTGCAACTGAAAAGCCGTAAAATCTCTCTATTTCGTTGGCTTTCGTTAACGGATGGTTTTACGTAATTTACAGTTACAGGCAAACGTTCGTCGTAAAAATGTAACTAGGAAATCAGTGTAGGCAACACAAGAAGAATGTTATTCATGTTTGACCCATCTCATCTCAACAAATAAAGCTTGCTTCATCGATAGACATATCGAATAATACGTTTCAACGTGTACTGTATACTTGTCAACGTTTCTATGTCCGGCTTTTCTAATTTCCTGTACGAATACGCAGGAGGTTTAGCATGTGTGTTTTATGTTTTCTTGTTTATGAGCTCGCAAAAGTTTTTGAATCCGTTACAATGCCTCATTTATTTTTTTAAAACAGACGCATTTCATTTATCGAATTAGTGAGTTATATGCTTCATTCAGAGGTTACTGAACTTGAATTCAAACAGTCGTTGTATGTTTCGCAATCAGTGGTTTTCACGAGAGGCATTTGAAATTCAAAGAAAATATGAGGCTTGTGCACAGTGCTAAATGACAAATCAGACACCATTTCTCTATTATGATTGCCAGGTCGTTGCTTATCATCAATTCTTACAGCAATCTCATTCACTCCCTACTATATAGACTGTAAGGTATCAACACGAATGCTGCATGTTGAGCTGAAATGCAAATTCACACGAGTTGCGTATCAATCAAATGCATAAAAACGACATATAAAGCTCATAAAATTTATAAACAACGTTGGACCTGATTTGCTTCATCGCTAATGGGAAACAGAGTCAAGCACGATATTTTGGTATCGCTGTGCATGTTCACACGTGCTGTGATATTCAAAAACAGACCACGAGATATGTAATGACCTTGAATCAGTTCTGTGCAGCTGAACCAGTTTTGTGTCACAGCTGTGATTACGACCAGCGCTAGATTATGGTCACATTAAAGTCATTTGTCAGGTAAACAGAGATTGCTATTCAATGAAGTAGAAAAATGCGAGCCATTCTTTATGAAGTGATTTGGATAAACTGGCACATTATTCGTAAGAATTATGAACTGGATACGTTTACAGCTTGTGCACTATATTGTGCTGCGATTAGTGATGAGCCAAGTCAAATCTGGGATGAAACGTTCCGTAGTCGTGTTACAAAAGATCAGGTATCTGTTTATATATAATGTAATAAAGCGTACAGGTGTGTCGTTTGATACACTTGATGATACGTCTATCACGGTTCACTTCAATCAACACCTCGAATCGCGGGTAGATTGCTTTCATCAAACTTGCAAAGAATACGGACTGATAATCAGATCGAGTATAGAGCTACATACAGGCTCTATTTTACAAAATTGTTTATGACGGTGATTTGGTCATATCTACAAAAGTAGAAACAGTCGTATTATTACATATTTTTTCTGTGGTGAATTAAGCTCTGTAAGTTAACCTTTAAGCAGATTCCGGGTTCAAAAATGTTATCAAGACAAAACATAACTTTTCAATTACCATAGCATTCAAAAATTCAAAATCATGTAAGATCACGTATAATCCAGTTTAATATTCGTCGTGAGTTAAAGTTATTGTACGAAGACAAGTGCAAACGAGACATGGAAGATGTCGGTATTGATCCTTCTTATGGTAGAACCGGCGCGTCGCCAATCGCCTTGGTACTCATCACCGACTGTCAACTGTAACCATCGAGTATTGACAACAGCGGTTATAAGAAGAGTACTGATACATCAGACAGACGAGGCTTTTGTGGAAGTTCAGATCGACGGTGACAAGAAACAACCAGCGGGGTGAACTGTGACTAAAATTTCAACCAAAGACGACTAAAACCTTCAGACTTTACACTGAATTTGTTGAATAAATCAAATAGTTAACGAATTCTCTTTGTTCGAATATCAAGAATAAGTGATCGCTTATAATTGCAACCAATGTTGGCAGGATAAGCAGTTTAATTTTTCACCGTAATGCGTTGACTGGCCTGTATTAGGAACACCGTCACAATGTTACAATTTTCCAGACGAATTAGCAACACCCTGGAGGCAGTTAGGTCAGAGGTTACACACAGAAGGTGGGTCGAGACAGACAAAGAATTTGCCCCACACGTTTGTTTTACCGTAAATGTTGTAAACAAAACGCGCAGCTGTTCCATTGGTAACAAAGGATTTGGTGTGGGCATGCGAAATAGCTTTCTTTTCTTCTAAACGACGGAAGCGAGTGAATTTTTCACCTTTAGCCCGTTGGTGTTCGGTTTTATGATATAAAAACGTTGTTTATATTGTTACATTTTCAACAATTTGCCTCAAATGACGCCAAACAACCATTGTGCGTGATGGAGATGCGAGCTTGACAATACAGTGGAACCCACCTACTACGAACTCGTTTTCAACGAATTCTTGGGTTGAACGAACACACCATGATTTCCCAAATAAATTCCTTCTTTGTAAGACTATTTACTATTTGTTTATTATTCGTACAATGAATCTGTTCGTTACGAATCTCGCCTTTTAGGAACACTGTACACGTTCCCGACAGCTATGTTTGTTCAATATAGTTCATACAAACAACGAACTCGCTTTATCTTTTCGTAGCTCCGTCTATGAAGGATGCCAGGAGTGCTCTTGATCTCTGCAGGAGATTTTTGGGATAGAAGAAGGAGACGTCGAAAGAGAACTTGAATTTGTGGAGAGAGAGAGATCGAGGCGGTGGCAAAGTCAAAACTTAAACAAAAGAGCATCGCCAGCTACTTCATGAAAGCGTGAGATTGGACTGTCAGTGTGTGTGCAAGATGTTTTTACTACTTCGTTTTAGAATAAATTTACTATTATTAACATGAACTTGGATTTAATGTTGTGATCTGTGTGCTGTGGCATCATCTATTCATCAAATGGATTACACATGTACAGAAAAATGGCGGCAAAATCATGTCTGACAATGCGTTTTACTTGCAGCGAATTCCGCTTTTAACGAACATTTTACTCTCCCCCCAGAGATTCGTTGTACCCGGGTTCCACTGTATATGGTCGTTTGTAAGCGCCTTGAGTGCTTCGCCAGGAATCCCTTTGTGATTCTCTATTTGAACATCGTGGTTCTTTGTAGGAAACCTATTCAAGAGTGGCATACACGTATAACTTGTTTACCACTTTACCACTGTGTCAAGTCTCACTGTGTGTAATTTAGGGTCTCCACCTAATGACGACAAACAGCCAGAAAGTGGTTGTGATGTTTAAATGTGGGTTATGTGAGCAACACACAACTTTAAACTGCATTTAGAAATTCCAAAAGCCAAAATGCCTAATGTGTGAAATTACAAGTTTCAACGCGGGTAGATTACATTGTAGCCTGTCTGTTAGGAGATGGATATACTGCCAAATAAAATAGCAACATTCAAAACGATTGTCCGATCATAACCTGCGGTATTTATTCAATTAAATCTTTTCATGAAAGGTGCAAATGATACGCTAAATCTCATCACTAACTGAAGTAAGTTAGCTTGCATTTGGGGCTTCAACTACCGAGTATCCTTGCACTTGGTGGAGCATTTATAGACTTTCAAATCTGTTGCAACCTCACTCACTTACGATTAACCTTAGTGTACATCAAGAATTTTTTCTTTCCTATTCAGCAGCTCATCCGTAGTTCGCCATACAATGCAAAAAGTATTTATCTACCTGCCATGCGGTCGCATTGTTTTGAGCTCCTGATTATCAGGAGATACTGTTCTTACACTTACGTACGTGGATATATTATACGTTGTTGAACTCCTCTCGAACTCAGCTTTCTGGATATACCACTCTCGTAGCCGTATTTGATAATGCAAGCGAATTCGGATTTCTCTTGATTTTTCCATATTGGATCTACGCGTGCAACTCTGTTAATACTCTTCAAGTCATCAAAGAGATTAACGTCATCGGAAAAATCTTATTCTTCGCCATCGACGGGTTATAAATTCAACATCTTGCGATCAACTACCGAAGCGTATCGCCAGATGCAATTCTGATTTTGATCTTATTCGTGAACACCGCTTTTTGTCGCGCTCACGATATTCATCATCACTCGCTTGACAGAACCACTGCTTGTGCACACGCCACTGAACAGTGCTGCTCACAACCCTGACCGGATGACTCCGAAAAGAAAACAAAGCGCATCGGGCTGCATGTGTAAAGGGTTGCTAAAAGTCGATAAGTCCTAAGGCGAGGCCTGTCACGTGTTACGCTTGTTTGTTGAAAGTGCATGCAAAATGCAACAAATCGCTGACCTCGGATTTGGTATCGATTATTAACAGAGATAATTGTCCCAGTGTTTGTTACGTTTGCCAGGTTTGCAAGGCCAAACCAACAGCGTCATCCTCGGTGACGAAAACCACTGAGCATGAAATTGAGACGCGTCTAAATTGGCTGGAATCCAGTATGAATGAACTGTTAAAACGTCATAAATGCACAATCGTTACCCGACTTAGAGGTTACTGACAAAGAGCCGATAGAAAGTTCAACATTTGCCCAGATGACCGCGCAGATGGTGACTATAACGGGTAAGTGTTCGCCGGGATTAATGACTCCTCAACTTAACGGAAACGAGAAGGGAATCAACAAAACCACTTCTAAAGAGACCGACCCAAATTATAAACCAATATCTGCGGGAATAAACCTTAGTGTTATATGTACCAACGTGACAAAGTCAGGGGAAACGCAGTTCGAACCTAAGCAAAAAATGACTTCGTTGAGTGGTGTAAACTTCGTAGTCAGATGAGACCGGCCACAGTTACTCCCTCATCAATAGTTCGGCTGAGCCGTCATCTAAATTCTCCTCAGAAAGATGATCCTCGCCTCTTACGAATAACGCTGCAATCTGTGGAGGACGTGGAAAACGTACTCATAAATGCTTACCTACTTAGAGTTGTCCCAGATTCTACATGTCATATCCATGCAGATCTACCATGGTGGGAGCGAAAGTCGTCGAAGAAATCTTGAGACGAAAATAATTCGATAAGTATTGTATTTCTAGACATTCGGGAAGATGCTGCTGATGTACCTTCTCAAGAAAAGTCTGAGTACGATCACAAACAGTAGAAATACCTAGCCGAATCAATGGGTATTAAAAAGCCATACTTGTGGGTGCTTTTAGGATATCGCGGTCTGCCAACTATAAAGGGCAAGGTCCTAGCCCTTTAAAGCTAACCCTCTTGACAACCGAAATGACCGATAGTATCAAACGTGACTGGAAAACTAATAGAAGAAACCTACCCCAAAACGTCAAGTTGAGCTTACCCGGGATAATAGCTGGAGGCAAGCAAACAGATAGTACCGACCCATCAACGCCTAGCGGTTCAAACTGAATATCATGCGATAGCTCCGAAATACTTGAGCATTGCGACTCTAACCGAGTCGGCTCATTGATAAACTTTCATGATTTGAACACTACAAACTTTACAAGATGTTTATATACAAATGCGCAAAGCCTTTCGAACAAATTAGCGGAGTTAGCGTACTACTCCCCTGACATTATCGCCATTACAGAAACATAGGTATTCTTCCCAATTGATTGAAACGGAGATATCCATTCAAAATATGATTCTGATAAGGAACTATCGAGAGAGAATTAGGGGCAGCGTTGCCTCCAGTGCCGTCCAATAGAGAACACAGAATTAACCCTCGAGGATACAATTTGGTGTTCCTTAACGCGGATATCTGGTGAAGTTTGCATGATTGGTGTGGTCTGCTGGTCTCCTTCATCTTCGGTATCGAACAATGAAAGGTTGATCCAAGTGCTTCAGCGCTTGACTCGCACTCAGCAAGCAACAATGCTTATTATGGGCGATTTTAACCTGCCTACACTTTATCTCAGAGACGTTCACTCCCCACAAACGCTAGAATACGGATTTAGAGAGGTATTAGATTCAGTCCCTTTATACAACCATGTTAACGAAGGCACTCAGAGAAGAGGTTCTGACCGCCCATCCGTCTTGGATTTGGTGTTAACATCGGAAGAACAATCTGTCGAAGCGATCGGATTCCAGGCTCCACTGGATCTTAGTGACCATCCAGTGCGTGTTCGACTATGTTTGCAGTACTCATCAATCTCTTGCTCGGAATGAGGTGGTTCGCCGGGTAGAAAAAATTAGCCCTGAGTAAATCGCTCGTGCAGATTCAGCATTGGCAGACGGACAACATAAGCCCTGAGTCGCAAAGGAACGAACTCATAGATTTACTGAAACTGAAGATCAACGAGAAGTCGCCGATCGTTCTTAAAAGATTCGAACATGATCTTCGTTATGTTGTCCGCAGCAGAACAAAAAAGTGGATAGCACTGAAGCGATCAGCGTGGGTGCAACATAAAGTCAACAATACTTCTACTTCTTGGCAACATTTCCGTATGTTACGCAACAAAGTGACTGCACTTATTCGAGAGGACAAGGAAGCGCACTAATTGATGCTGCTGTCAAAAATGGAACTATACAAAATCATGAACGCGAAAGCAAAAGCTAAGCCAGGTATTTTTGCCGTCCAGAATGGTGAAAAACTCACGGAGACTGCGTTGGAAACTGCAAATTCTCTCGCGATTTATTAGTCAATAGTGTTCGTGCCAAAGGTTTTAGTGGAACGTTGTGAGTATTCAGCCGATTCAAGAATCGAGACATTGGGCGAAATTCTGATAAATCCAGAGATTGTCAAAGTGAATTGCTCAAACTAAATGTATGAAAATCCCCAGGTGCGGATGGCATCACACCGGATGTGCTCAGTTTATGTCATGGTCAGCTTTGTGAACCGCTTTCCAGCCTGATTAACTATTCATTGCTTAAGGGAGTGGTACCGAAAGATTGGAAGGACTGCGTGATTACACCTATCTTCAAAGGAGGGTGCCGATCAGACGCTGAAAATTAACGTCCCGTCACACTATTAACTGTCATTGGTAAGGTCATGGAACGTATGCTTTCGGAAAGAATGGTTGCACATTTTGAATTGCGCAATTTGATTTCGATCTCATCGCTCTTGTTTAACGAATCTTCTCAAAGCGTTAAACGACTGGACGAAGGAGTTGAGTAGAAGTTCTTGCATTCACGTTTGCTACTTAGACATTATTAAGGCTTTTGACAGAGCCAATCACCATTTGCTTCTTCAAAAAACGGATACGTTTAGGAATATGTGAACCACCCCTCTCGTGGTTGTGCGACTACATGTCAGATCGCCACGTCCGAGTTAAAGTAAATGGAGTGCTATCCCAAATGTTCAAAACCAACAGCGGAGTCCCACAAGGATCCGTGCTAGGCCCACTCCTCTTTCTAATATACTTAAATGATTTACCCCCCTCCTTATATAATCCTGTTCGTGGATAATATGAAAATTTTGATGCAAATTAGTTCTGCAGATTATTGTGAGAAACTGCAAATGGATTTGGAGAACGTGTCAAATTGGGCGGCCATGAATGATATGACATTCAACATACGGAAAAGTAAGATGCTCCACCTTGGCCATAATGTTTCTTGGACATATCGATTGGGAACTGAAAACATTTAGCTCGCTGTAAAAAGATCTTGGAGTATGGATTAGTGGAAACCTGGAGAGCACGGTCCGCTGCCAGAATATATATCGACAGGCCAACAGATTTTTAAGTATCTTTCGAAGAATATTTGGAAGATTCTCGCTGGTAACGTTACCAAGGATAATGAACGTCTGCCTTAGCCTTAAGATGGAGTATGCGATAGAGGTCTGGGCTCCTTGGCAGCGAAAAGATAATGCTCACTTTGATAAAAATCTATCACAGATTAACGAAGTTAGTGTTGGGTCTTCGCAATATTCCGTACAAGGAAAGATTGCGACGTCTGGGTCTATTTGACTTTACCCAAAGGAGGATACGACGCGATATAATTCTGACCCATTGAATTGTCTACCGAAGGACATCCACTAAAGCACTTGCTTGATGTGTGATGGGAAAGAGACACGCGGACATGCCTTATCTTTTATTATCCCGAGTGATTATCGGCGCCATTTTTTCGCCGTGCGGGCTATATTTCTTTGGAATTCCGTACCCCAACGTGTGGTGGACTCTCCTTACCTGGCGGTGTTTAATGCGAAATTGGACTTACACATGCAAAAAAATATCATTCGTGAGCCATAAATTTGATATTCTCTATTTCTTTTATACTATTATATTTTTCATATTTTCATTCGCACGTAATCCTGTGGTGTTGTAAAGTCATCGAAACATGCATGCGGCCTTCGAGGTTCGCCAACTGGAAGTGCAGATACACCTCAACTATCACCGGGAGCTAAACGAACTGCCTGGCGCGAAGCCTACCTCAAAGAACACGGCGAATTTTGAACGTATTTCTCCCACAGTCCAGCTACCGGGGAACAAATGTGGCTTATAAATCTCATTAGGTGTACTTATACTCAAAAATAGTTGTTACTAATGTCTCCTGCAATGGTGAGTGACATAAATGACGTTTGATCGATAAGTATGCAAAATAACGTTCATCAACCGAGATTAAATCGTAATGCGTGTTGTGGCGCTTGCGTCCGTATTTTGTAGCTTTCCTTGATATTTTTCGTCTTCATCCACGAACGAAAGATTTGTTTAAACCCGGTTTTTATAAAAAGGTGTTCTATTGAAGTACCAGTGAACTTGTCAATGCTACAGCAAGCAGGATTACTAGAACGTAGGGAATAATTCCAGCTTTATCGTTGTAGGCAGGTGGAACATAGACTCCGAGCAAAGGAAGGCTAATGCGTCTACTGGTTTTCAACAGTCGGTCTTCTTATCATCGCTGAGAATATCAAATACCTAACGCAACTCTCAGTAATAGACTCTAGAGTAGCGACACGGTAGTTAACATGCCTTGATTTAGCGGCTTGGTAATGTATTGCGAATGAAAAATCATTGTTTTCCTAGCAATGTTCCGCTTGTCGGTCCTAATTTTTTAAGGGTGACTAGACTGTGGTCGCGAAATTCGACTTCACAAATGCCACTCTCTAGTGAGATATGGCTTAAAGCATGATCAGTGACGAGCGTGCTGGGGCGAAGTTTGACGATGCATTGCAAGCAATCGCGATGTCTGAGATTGTTTATTGGCCGTTGTCGACCATGGGTGCACAACACAAGCGCGAGGAGAAACATTATTCATCGCAGCGTTCACAGCGAGTGGCAGTATTCGGTCACATAACTTGATTAAATGAAATTTCTTGCAGCGCCATATTCCTGTACTTAATATGCTACCGATATTATAGCCCCATCCTCTCCAGTTTATTTAAAACCACCATACCAAGAAATAAGTAGAATTTGGTCATTTTCATTACGGATGGCTATGCTCTCACGTGGGACCAAGTATGAATTAAGTGTTCATACAGCCACCAACACACCATGCAGTTTCGATAACGTCACATTATCTTATGCATCTACACCACCTTCAAACATCGTTGTGAACACAAACAACTTATTGAAGAGATGTTTTGACTGATTTTAGCTGGCAATCAAACACATGCTTCATTAGGAAGGAATCCACAGATATGTTATCTACGCTAGAATCGAAGTAGCTAAAATGTCCGCACTGAAGCGCAAGGGTTTACGAGGCTAAAAATGCACGTACTACAAACATGCCAACGATGGCATCGTTTTGATAAGCCGAGCGATGATTGATCTAATGAGTTCCTTTAAGAGAAATCGTTCATTGATCGTGCATTGTTGAAAGCACAAAATTTAAATTAATTACACACCCACCTTCTGCCAGCTACCCAGAATGGAATGACAAGGGCTTCAACATTTAAACACCTTGCAATAAACGGTAAATCTAAAAACATCAGCGCATATCAAAGGATCAAAACGAGACAAGTTGGTATAATAATTATATTAGTGATAGAACCACTGATCCTGACTCGAAATCACCCTCAGAAAATGTCACAGCGAAGGTTATGCTTGCCACAAGTAACAACAGTGGCCAACCAGATAATAATTAATTGATACAAGGGCAATGGAACCAATTAAGCAAATTACTAAAACATAATGGTGGAGGAAAATTTTGACAAGAGCACCAAGAATATGGTCTGGATCAGAGGAACTGGTTATTCGATGGAAGAAACCAATGTTGCTGCCGTGGTATACGGTGAAAAAGGTTTGCACAACAAGATATCATCACAACAATGAAATTGATAGTAGTGGTAGTAGTAGTCTTTTTTTGATTTTTAATTTATGAAATGATTGCAGCTGCGTTCTATTTTTTTCTAGTTTGAATGCTACACACTAACGTCGAACAAACCAAATAAAACGACAGGACGAGTATCAGAAAGACCGCGATGGACGAGGAAGTGCACAGGAGGGAAGACTGATTGCAAAAAGAACTGTACATGTGTGTTTTACAGAAATGCAGCACGGAGTTCCAGTGGAGATGATACAGCAAAATGTGTGTGTGTTTGTGTATGTCAGTAAAACCTCAACAGAACAACCGGAGAGAAGTTCGTGTAATGAATAAAACGGGTAGGAAAAGTACCACTGAAGAACTGGAAAGAAAATGGAATTGGCGGTGGGACGGAAACGCCGGATGTCAATAGAAAAAAGCCTGAGATGACGGTGATAGTGGACCATGATTAACGGAGTGTGCGTGGACGCGGTCTATGTATGGATGTCGAAGGATACGCGTTTGGCGACAGCCGCTGATGGTTGCGAGACGTAGACACGAACGTGAAAAAGTGGTAGTAACGCCGAGCAGATAACCGCGACAAAAGAAACAGAAGTAATACACCGGGTACGTAAGCAAGCATGATTGCCAGTGCTCCGTAGACACCACACAAATAGAGGGATAAGTCCTGCCAGTGATCACATTCATGGTTCAAAGAGCAGTGGAAGCAACCATTCATCTTCTTCAACTGGTCTGGGGGAAGAAATTAAAAATTGGACAGTGTGCAGCACGTTCGAATAGACACGCAAACCAAAAATACTGGCACGTTCTCTTCCCTTTTCAAACGCAGCCATAATTCAGCGTGGACAAAGTTACTATCAGATTTAATTGGTCTGAGGTTAAATAACGAGACGATGAGGACGACGTAATCTCGCACGCAGCTCATTATTGATGGCAATCCAAATGAGAGAAAGTAAAGGTTGAAAAATGTTTGTTTTAATTGCGAAATACTACTGTGCTATACGTTGTATATATATATGAAAGCACAAGCCTGATCCAGGCAAAGTGCCGCACAGTCAGAGACTGCACGTGGGCTAAGATACTGTCAGGTTGCCCAGGCCTAGACAGATATGAGGGGGGAAATAGAAATGGTAGTGAGACTCCAGCGTGTACTCGCATGCAGCTCACTACCGTTGGCCAATCAATTTAGCACGATGTTAGCCGCACAGCACAGAAATGCTGCACGATTGCACATCCGTGCTATACGTTGGCTTACCGGCGGCACGTCGGTGCAATCGTGCAGTACTTTGTGCTGTATGGCTAACACTGTGCTAAATAGATTGGCCAGAGGTAGTGAGCTGCATGCTTAAACAAGCTGGAGTCTCACCACCATTTCTATTTCTATTTCCCCGCTCACATCTGTCTCGCCCTGGGCAACCTGACAGTATCTTACCCCACGTGCAGTCTCTGGCTGTGCGGCACTTGCCTGGGTCAGGCTTGTGCTTTCATACCATACCATACAGCCGGCACGCAGAAACACGCTAGAGTCCCATTGGAATTATCCGTTTATCCTATGCATCAGGGTATAAGTCGGAGCAACCTGACAGTATCTTTGACTTTACCACGCCAGATGGCTCCAGATTAGGGGCATAAAAACAAGCACAAACGATGAACAAGAAACGGGGCTGAAGCAAGTTCGGACTGGATAGACGAGGTGGCCCAATAAAATCGCACTACTGGCAATGATGATTATGCGATTAACACTTATGACGCATTGAAGACGCATTGAATATAAGGCTAATCACAATTCAGGATCGCCGTCTTTCTTCTGTTTGGCATTCTGAGACCTGTTTTTGATCACCTGCTAGAGTCTATTCGTGCACGATACAAGACGAGGCGGCTATAGCGATGTGCGAAGTGGATTTTATAAAAACCGCATCTTAAGTATCTTCAAACAGTATGTGAAAGCACAAGCCTGATCCAGGCAAAGTGCCGCACAGTCAGAGACTTCACGTGGGCTGAGATACTGTCAGGTTGCCCAGACCTAGACAGTATCTCACGTAATGAACTTTTCAGTTGCGAAATTGATATAAGGAAGCGGTCCAAGACGTACAGCGACTATTGTTTCGATGACGCACCGCTAAACTGCCATGGGCCTGAGGGGTTAGATTATGACCTAAGATGAACAGCTGCATGAGTTCCCGAACAGGGTCAGAATGACTTCAAGTCGCTGTGGTTATTTAAGCTTAGGGACGAAACCTAAACCATGGTCAATCGCAGTCGGATTGTAATTTACCGTTACATGTGTCTTATGTTTGATATGTGGAGTACAGGAAAACTTGCTACGATGCTTGAGAATGAAAAGCACGCAGAAGCTGTCACACAGACTCCACCTCCAGTGATTGTTTTCTGTCTTCGTCGATGAGGTGCCTCTGGCTGTTTGGTCTGTACGTCATGATGGTTCAAAGGCAAGTCTATTCCCATTCTTAGTCGACGTGATTCCGTCAAAACAGAATGACAGTTGAGTAAGGAGATGAGATACTGATAAAATGGAACTTATCTACTAACTAACCGGGCAATTATCTATTAGGCTGTCGTAGTCACATGCGAACTGCAGATCTGCCTATTACGGTAAAAAAAACGGGCAGGAAATTTGAAAACAGCCAGCAACCAAATGATACACCAGTTGCTCAGTCCATTTGAAAAATGAGTTGTGGCTTACTCGTTATCTTCAGTAATCGTGTCCAGAGGTGTGGGGCAGGAATAACCAATGCGAAGTAGCGTTCTACGAGACAGATTCCAAACCATAGGGCGACGCGGGCAAGGCAAAGGGTCACGGTAGTACATCTCGTAGAGCTCTTCCACTAAGGACGCACAGGTGAGTACATCGGACCATTCGATCTAAAAAGTAGATAAATCATTCGAAAGATGTATATCTGACCACATTTATTATCTTACAACATATTTTATACATAATAATTTTTATACGTGCAATCTATAAATGCGCGGCACGTCAAAGACAAAAATAGTCATAGGGCTGGGCTCTATATAGGCCTTGGCATGTCTCGGCCTGGGTAACCTGGCAGAATCTTAGCCCACGTGCAATCTTCGACTGTATGGCACTTTGCCTTGATCAGGCTTGTGATTTCATACCTACATACATTGGCACCTCATGATCTTATAATAGTAATTTATGAATGAATTTATGAATGTAGAGCTAATAATCACAGCCAAATTCACCGGTACTACAATACGAAGAGCAGGAGTGCAAAGGTATGTAAGATATCGCAAACCTAATTCAGGCAAAATGCCGCACAGAGAGTGCATGTGGGTTGAGACGCTGTCAGATTGCGCAGACTTAAACAGGTATAAGAGAATATGAGAAAATGGCAGTGAGACTCCAGTGTGTTTTCGTATGCAGCTCAGTGCCTTTTTTAAAACGAATCAGCTGTATAGGTGATACGATCTCACCCAGGGTGTTTGGCTGCGTAATTAGTTTTACAACTGGATATAGTTGAGATGTGGGTGAAACACATTGTGCGAAATGTGAAGTTGAGTGAGTGAAATCGAAGGTAATATTCCTTCTACAACCGCGGCCCATGTGCTTGAGAATTATGCATTCTGAAAATGGTATGGTATGATGGTATGAAAGTAAAAGTTTGATCTAGGCAGTGTCGGACAGTCATAGACTGCACGTGGGCTAAAATACTGTCAGTTTGCCCAGGCCTAGACAGATATGAGAAAGAAAATAGAAAAGGAAATGATAGTGAAACTCCAGCCTGTTTCAGCAAGCAGCTCATTACCTCATGGCTAATCAATTTAGCACGGTATTAGCCGCACAGCACATTGTACTGCACCACTGCACACCCGTGCATAAATAACATAAGTTCTGCTAGGTGCAAAAAAACTTTTATGTTCCAGCTGACATTTCGTTCCCACATAACCAAGAACCCGTATCTTAGAAAACTGGGTTATTTAAGGACACCGAACACTTGGCAGCGGTACCTTTTAACTAGGACGATATTTTCCCCATTCGAGTTGTACAAACAGCATTAATTGGATGCACAAAGCTGTCCGTGGTCTCGATCGTAAATATAAAAATAAAAAATAAAACCCAAAATCACACATTCACGCGTTGGGAACTGAACTGAAAATGTAACCCTGTGAGTACCCTGACATTTGTTAACCTAATATGCATAATAAATGAAGATAAATTGTATTCTGAGGATGATTAACATACCCCGCACATGTTTGCAAGAGGCACAAGACCTTTGACATTCATCTGAGCCATTAGGCCAAGAGCCAAGCAAGCCGGACGGAAACGGTAAGCTTCCAGGGAACATAACGTGATTTCCAACCGCGTCATGATACGTTTCACGAATTGTGTTCTTTGCAGTCTTCGAGTAGGAGTCTTTGCTGCTGTTTTAGGCGCCATCGAATCGTTGCTAGTTGATAGCCAAGCTGCATCACAAGGTTCTGCTGAATCCGGGCATGTGAACGCTCCCGTTTGCAAAGGATCGCTCAGCGAATCGGTAAATATGCGTAAGAAGTCGAAAGCGTTCACGCCGTCCAAATCGTGAGACAATTTCGAGGCCAGGATTTCCTCCATACGCATCAGGTCGGCAGCGTTACCTCCACATCGTGTTACTTGTACCACAGTATCCAAATCGGGCAAACTAGAGGGCTGTGGAGGAAATCGATTGAACATAAACGGATGCCAACAAAAATAGTAGTAGAATCAATGATGATGATTAGAGCGTATATGTGCTCTCACGTGGGTAGTAAAGAGACATTTTGAGCTTATGACCCAGTTTACTCATTAGTGATTAGTAACGTCAACCCTCGCATAACCTTGAAGACTGTACAGCGCTGCAACACGCGGAAAATGATCCGAATTGAATTAAAATGGGAGCTTTTGTGAAAGTTCAACGCCGCTACGCAAAGCACTATGCCAAGAAATTTTATCAGATTACCGAATGCCCAATTTACATCAGAAAAACGCCTTTTAAGACCTGTATAGAAATTCAATCTTACCAATCAATTGTAGAAAAGATATACAAATTCTGTGTAGTGTAACATATCTGTCTATGCCTGAGCCACTTGACAGTATCCTAACCCACGTACAGTCTATGACTGTGCGGCACTTTGCCTGGATCCGGCTTGTGCTCTTATACATAAATACAGTGTAACAGACTGCAGGCCAATGTGTTTGAAATAAAGTAACCTGAGAGTGGTTCATCCAACGTGTAATCAGCCTCCTGTAATAGACAGCATATACTCCGACTATAAGCTTGCATTATGTAACATACACGTCCATGCAGAAGTTCTACGATGTTTATAGATAAAGACCACTCAAACACAAGTTCGCAAAACCACCGGAAATTAAAGAGGTTGTGTATGGAAAAACACAAAGTTGGATGTGTGCAAGGTGCTGCACAGTCACAGATTTCCCGTTGGCTAAGATGGTATGGTATGAAAGCAGGAGCCTGATCCAGGCAGTGTCGCACTGTCAAAGACCGCACGTGGGTGATATTACTGTCAGGTTGCCCACGCCTAGACAGATATAAGAAATAGAAAACAAAGATACTGTCAGTATCCGAATAGAAAAACGTATTCAACAAATTACCTGAAGTAATAGCAAAAATGAAACCAACCTTATTGGAGGGAGATAATTTGCTAGCGACACAATAAGAAGCTGTTGCGACGCAAGCCATGTACTTCGGTTTTACCTGGGGAGGACATAAAAGATTCAGTTGAAGCCGAGCATATAAGGTTATTAAGTGGAACAAAAAATAACAACGCCAAGCCTGAGCTGTCTTGGCAACTATCAGGGATAAAACAACGAATATCTTCAGCTTAAATGGTGGGTTAGAAAAAATCGTAAAAATACATGATGCGCAAGTTAAGCATTCCTTGAGGGTATTTTAGAAATATGTTTGAAACAACATTTTGCTTCATGTAAACGAAGCTCGGCATTCTTACTGTCAATTTTTACTTACTGAACCACGATGTAGTCTACTGTCACAGTTATCTTCGGAAGAGCCTAGCATCGGTAACAAGCACAGAATACGTAAGTCTCACTCGACTAAGAAGCGTTAAAATCTTAAATAAATGGATGATGATGGACTCAAAAAGTTACGGCATCTGTGGAAGGGTAGGCATCGGCGAGTGCAGATCGTATGCGTACGTGATCCAAATCTATACCAGTGTTTGACTAGCAACAGATACTCGATGTGTCCACAGCAGGTTATAGTTAGAAGGACGCCGATTTGCACACCACAGCTTCTTGTGATGAAATTTAGTGCTACCACTAAATAGTCTGTGCTGTGTCCAGGAGTGCAAAAACGTTCACTAACATACATACGCTGCGCATCGAGATTGTTCCTCATACACGTTCAGGTTACGAACACGAGCAAACAATATCAGAACTGTTTAAGCGCTCCAAGAGCATACTGAGTTCAATACTGATATTTTTATTGTCATTAGCGGCAAAGTTAGTCAAAGCATCTACGGCAAGTGTAAACAAGCAGCGCTTACTCTTAGTAGGGGAGCTTGTGTTAACAAAGTTTGGACGGCACTTGTCGCGCTATTGACAGGAATCTAGTCTAAAGGCGATATTTCGACGCTTGAGCTTACAAGTACACGGATGTTTGGCCCGAGAAGAAATTATGCAATTGAGCAGCGTGAAAAGTGCCATCAAGTTTGTTGCATAATATAATCTCGTCTTCGAAAAGCTATAAACGAATAATGGACACCAAGAATCGGCGTGTCGTTTGAATAAAACACGCAAACGCTTTATGCTAAAGGCGCAACGCTGGGGTTAACTTAGCTATGGAAACGTCTTCCACGACATTAGTGAATTCTACATGTGTCACTTTATCGTTATCCAGACAAATTTGACCTCACTATCTGAAAAACTTTCACAGCCATATGCCATATGTATATGTATAAAATCACTAGCATGGATAGAGCCAAAGTGCAACACAGACAGACTTCGTGTAGGCCAAAATAATGTCAGGTTGCCCTGGCCTATACAGCTGCTAGCAACATAATATGACAGCCGGAAGCCAGCTTGCTTTTGTATGTGTTTCAGCAAGTGGGAAGCAAATTTAGCACGTTTTTACCTGCACAGCACAGAAGCAGTGCACATTTGTATTACCGCATAAACTCACAGAAGCATTGTGAACTCAGAGGAACCGTTTTGTACAAGTGCTAGTAGCAAATTTCCATCAAATAAAAGGGGGAAACGAGAATGATTTCAATTTGATGAGAAAATTAAATAATTAGCAAAAATGGATCGCGCGAATGATGAGCTTCAAAACGCTGTGCTTACCTGTGCTGTGAGAGTAACTACGCAGAAAGCGCGACAAACTGTGAAAGTTAAGCGATTTAAGCACGTGACAAACTAAGGCTGCTTGTTAGCATCGACACCATAGTCGACAAAAATCGATAAGATCTAGGGTAGACGATCGATGGGACATGCGGTGTGTGACGGGTGAAGACGAGAGGGTTTTCTTGTATAGACGCAACACCACGTATGATAGACAAATTTAAAGAATGCATGGCTGATAAACCTGTGCTCACCTTTACTTTGACAATGAACCGGTCAATTAGGTTCACAGCCTTGCAGAAGGTTTCAGTCGATAGGTTGAAAAAAGCATTGTGCATGAAGCGTAAATTATGGACCGCTTCATTTCGAAGAGCTGCATCAACTTTATCTTCAACTTCCTGTGGAAAGGAAAACAGAACAGTTATTTTTAAGAACTGGAATTTGAATTATAACCCAGTTTTTAACAGCAAAGGCTAATGCACGAATGTGCAATCGTGCATTACTTCTGTGCTGTACGGTTAACACCCTGCTAAATTGATTGGCTGCGCACGGATGTGCAATCATGCAGTACTTCTGCGCTGTGTTGCTAACACCGTGCTAAATTGATTGGCCACCGGTAGTGAGTAGCATGTTGAAACAACCTGGAGTCTCACTACCATTTTCTCTTCTTTTCCTCAAATCTGTCTAGGCCTGGGTAACCTGACAGTATCTTAGCCCACCTGCAGTCTCTGACTTTACGGTACTTTGCCTGGATCGGGCTTGTGCTTTCATGCATGCATGCAAGAACTGGAAAAACTGCAACAAACTAAGAGCTACCAATTCAAATCTATTTTATGGTGGCATTCCATATCTCTATAAATTATGTGAAGCAACAGTTTGATAAACATCTTAAAACATTTCAGGAAAAAGACGTTAATGATTAAGATCAATACGTATGAATGAATGTGTGAGATCACAAGTACAGATTCAGGAATACCGCCACGCATTATGTAAGACGTCGCATACGCTATCATACCGCTTCTGACTGTTCAGCACAACACAGGTTTATGACCATACGTACACGATAGAATGAATGAATGAAAGCACAAGCCTGATGCAGGCAAAGTGCCGTGTAGTCACAGACTACACATGGGCTAAGATACTGTCAGGTTGCCCAGGCCTAGACAGATATGAGAGAAAATGGAATAGAAATGGTAGTGAGACTCCAGCGAGTTTCAGCATGCAGCTCACTAGCGGTGGCCAATCAATTTAGAGCGGTGTTATCGGCACAGCACAGAAGTACTGCATGATTGCACATCCGTGCACCTTACCTAAAGAGATGATGAATAAGTTTAAAAACAGGCAGAGTACTAAATACGATGGACACATGTTCAGAATTGCGAACCTTCAAAAATGATCAGCACAAGACATATCGACAGTTTATCTTGCGTCTTCGATTGTAATTTTCTTCTGTTTGGGTTCAATAATACATGGTTCAAATCTTGTGTCAGGATAGCACATTAATGCACTGAAATACAATCGAATAACTTAAAATTATTTCACAAAAACCTGAGAACTTTACAATTATTGCAACTAGAGCATCGAATTTATCTCGTCTGCGAATAGTTTCTGTATAATTTGTACAGTATCCGATGATGTTTTCACGATAAGGTAAAGCTGGAATTTCGAAAATTGTCGAAAAGCTATGTTCTTTTACTTCTCTTTGTAAAATTCCTGGTTTCCAGGATTTGCTCAATCGCCGTCCTGTCGCATGCCATCACCTCAGACAACTACGACAGGCATGCGTAGAGAACGGCTAATTATTCGCCCAAATGACGAAATGTACGAAATGTATCAACCACAATTAATCCAACATAACTATAACTCGCAAGTCAGCTTATTTTTTTACGAGAAAGAGCAATAATTACTATAGCTCATCTAAAATTAAGTGTTCCCGCGGGTAATGAAAGAAAGAGTGGGCTAAAGTCAGGTGTTGCCCAGGTCATAGGAGAAAATTAGAAAGGCGACAGACCACTGTGAACTCCCAGTTACGCTCCCGAAGCCTCGATTATCTTACTGGATACCTCACGAAATATGTTTACCAACAAAATTATGTGGCGGCAAAATTCATGTTTCCAGTTTTATGGTCCCTCGCCTTATGAGAAGACATGCCACGAGACAAAAGAGGACACCTTTGGTCATATAGCGTGTAAAGATGGATCCTACGTGGTGGTTTGCGTAAGAGCTGTTGAGCTTTTAAGCTCATAAAACTTAGAGCATGAATGTATGAAAGCTACAGCGTATTTCAGTATGCAGCTCACTACGGGTGGCCAGTAGAATGTTTCATTCAATGTAACCGCGCGCACTCACAGGCTAACATCGCATAGTCACGGATGTGCAATCCTGCGAGACGTATGTATTGCGCAGCTAACAAAATGCCAAATTAATTTGCTGCTGGTCCTGAGCATCATGTGGTAGCACCTGGGATTATCACTGTCGTTCTTTGTCTTATATCTTTCTAGCCCCGGGCAACCTGACACTATTTCAGCTAATGTGCAATAAATGACAGTAGAGCATGGATCGAGCTTGTGCTTTCATGCGTGCATGTATCGCATACTAATCTAGAAAAATACAGTAACCCTATTATGAATCCATGCCGATTATCGAACTGATAAGGCGGCCAACTATGTGGCGCGCTTGGATGAAGAAGTTTCCCATAGGGCTATGAGTAGAGGAATATATTCGATTTCCTGGGTAGGGTCCCAAAGATCCACAAATTGATTGGTCAAATGCGCCAACGTAGTTTATTGTCCTAGAATTGTTTTCTTATTATACGGCATTTCACCGAATTTAAATAAATCAGTATGCAGCAAAACTGCAAAAAACAAGCAGCATTCTACAGGCAGTCATCTTCAATGCAGATAGTCTAAAAAAGTTAAATCTGGTAGCCGGAAAACAAACGATTGCCTGTGAATGGATATATTCCTTTCAGCTATCACAATCAGTGAAGCGTTCACTCAACATTAAAAGAATTATCGATTCAAACATAAAAACATGAAATTAATTAAAGTGAAACCTTAGTATGATAGTGCGACCATCAGGATATCGTATCAGTGCAAATATTAAGTGAACAAGGCACAGTAATAAAAGGTCGGTGTGTATGTGATGTGAAAGCACAAGCCTGATCCAGGCAAAGTGCCGCACAGTCAGAGACTGCAGATCGATTACCGAATACTAACCACCGAAAGATTCATTATGAAGCAAGTAGATCTGATTCAATATTACCGTGCCCACAATTATGAGAAAGATAAAAGCGCGTTTAGCATCTTGAAAAAGCCAATAATAAGAATTTAGAATCGGTGATCACTACAGTCAATTAGTTGAAAGCTGTATCTAATATAAAGCGACAATAAACAGACGTACCGGATTAACATAATACAAAAAAGCGTTGTTTGGGTGATACTGGGCTTCCCTGGAAAGTAGATACTGAAGGCGTTGTTCATCCAGTGCGTTCACCTAGAATGAAGCACGTTAAAATGAGCCAACCATTCAATATTCATTTTACTATGAAGTTAAGTGACTTACGTTACATGCGAATTGCCTGTAGCAGTCTTTTGAGGGCATCGACTGATCGCCCTCGAGATCTTCAGACGCAGCACACATACCAGATGGAGCAGACGAAGATAAATTGCAAAGTATATTGCTAGGAATCGTGTGCAGTTCGGGACGAGGTCTTTTGAAATCAACTGAGACGCTTGTTGGTTGTCCGGCTGAAAGACTTTTTTCTTCATTTGCAGGCGCGTCCGTTTGCGATTTTGAGCTCTTTGCGTCCGGCGAATTAACCTTGCGAAACCCAGGTTCAGAAGACATTGACCGATCTGATTTCAAATGTTCTGTTTTATGGCCTTTGGATGCTCTTTGGGAACCTCTTTTGAAATCTACGATGCTGCGTTTGGACGCACGATTTTGGCCACATTTAGATCTAGTGTTATTTGCTACACAATTGCGGACGTTGGTTCTGCCGTGCTTATTATTCACCAGTTCTGTCATGTTTTGAGGAATCACTTTTCAGCAGGTACGTGAATGAATTTAACCACCTTTCCAAAACAAAATTTTAAAATAGCAAAATACAGTTTGGTCAGTGGTCAACCAGTACGCAATCACAAGAGAAAACACGACCACCAAAAAGGGGAAACGAAAGGCAAAACTGCACTGATTGTCTGTTGCTCGATTGTTTTATAGGATGTATCGTGGTAGCTGAAGCTGTCCAATCAAAACGTGGCTTTGACCACCAATAGCAAGTCGAAATTTCTCAGCTCAGGTGATTGCTTTCAAGGTCGATGTTTACTCTTTGTGTTTAGACATATGGTACTAACCAATCAGGTTATAGACATGCTACGCCCAATGCTGTCTGTCTGATCGATTGGCCGTCGGGTCTGGTTAATTATTGGTTGATCGGCGCAATATTATTGACCGGTTGGAGTGGCTGAACGCTTTATTTATGCCGATAGTTTTTTGGCGATTGATAGAGAGATCATGCATCTAAAATAGAGATTTCAGATTTGTGGCAAACGCACCCGCCTCATCATAAGTACTGCTGAAAGTGTCAAACGTCTGAGTTAGGTTGGATCCTTTGGAATTCAAGCTTTCCAATCATTCCCGTGTCACGCTTTTTTACTCTCATTTCACAAACGCTGCATGCAAATGAGCATAATTTTATTGAAAGAACCTTCGCTGGGCTTTGCAAGAACTTTGAAATCATTTTTGCGCGCGTTGGACATCCCATTTATAGCGCCCTTGCATAACGATCATAATATGCTGCTGTTTTCGCAGACAGTCTCAGGTGCAATAGAGAGCAGTCCAACCATCTAGAAAATTTGTTGCTCGTCGATGGTGGGTTGGAAAAAGAACTCACCTCTAGAACGGCTAAAGTCAGACTGACATTTACAAGGCATATTGTATCTGTAATAGACGTTATATGTGATTGACTTTAAAGGGAATGCGCTACATTACATCAATAAGGACGGTATTGCTTTTCGGGAGCGAATTTTTGATAGTTAGAACAGGTGCCACGAGACTGTAGGTTTTTACACCATCCTTGTTTGAGAATGATTGCTCAAGTTTGATAACAACATCACGTTTGCAACTTGTGTTTAGCCCCCAGATTCTCAGAAGCAAACTTATGTCTTCATAGAGTCATTAAACAAAATCGTCACTGCTGGTTGGGAAACAAAGTGCACATAAAACCCGAATGGTTGCCGCACCGAGTGTTATATTGGCCAAGATTCAAGAATGTATGGTATGAAAAGCTTGTAGCTGTACAACACGATAAGATATTCGTATAAGGACAATAAATATATGTAAAAAAAATTGAGGCGCTATGAAGATCGCCGGTTTGTAGTTGGAACAATTGGCATGTATTGTCTCAGTATGATGGGAAAATATTCGTTAGGATAAATGTCGTTTGAAGTTAATCAATTAAGTTATATGAACGGGATGTAGGGTGGAATTACTAAGCACAAAAATATCCCGTTTTTCCTGAAAATCCTTTCACGAGATGATTGTACAACATCTGACGGTAGGGAGTTCCATAGGAAGCACGCGCACCGTTCCGGCTGAGAATATCGAATATCAAATGCCAGTTGGTGAGTACGGCATGGCTTGACCGGAGACGAAATAGATGTCTCAGAGGGTGCATCTTTGAGTTCATTATTTTATAAGTTGGGATTAGATCCAATCGAACCCGTCTGTGAGATAGTGTATCCAAATTAAGATGCACCCGTCGATCATCATAAGGCAGGTCGCGAAGACAGCCCACTATTTCAGTTGCTCTGTCATAAATCCTCTCGAGCATCTTGATGTCCATTTGTAGCAATTGCAACCAAGCTTGCAATGAGTTGAATCTTGAAGAAGATTCGGTATAGAATCTTCAGTAGGTATAGACTAAGAATGTGTCTGGTGATCAGCCAAAAACATGGAAGAGTGGATTAAAAATGCTTACTTCGGGTCAAGGTTCCATGGTAGTCACGGCCGAAGCGGTTTTGGGGATAAGCTCTCAATTCCAAACATTTTCTAACGGCCCGCGTCTTACGTAGCATCGGCACATTGGCAACGATGGCAATGAAACGAAATTAATGCACGAAAAATCTCATTTGCATGCATTTCCATCACACACACGACGACCGGTTTGGTGCTGTTTGCACTCATCAAGTATGGACAGTATGATCAGGATCCGCATGCTATTGAAACAGTGTAAGAATGGTTTGTATGCCACTGTTGGATAATAAACATTGTGCATTATTTCTATTTTCCTTGCCTCTTTTCCTTTGTACCCTTTGAACGCAGAAATAGCACAAAATCTTTGAAGAAACAAAAAAATCATGTTTTACCTTCTTCACCTGATTGGCGTGAAGGAAATGTTATTCGGTATTTCACATCATAGCTCTACATTTCAATTTTTACCATCCTATGGTTATTGTAATGTTTGTTCCTTTTCAGACCACTAAACACATCGAATTATGTTGAATACACTTGCACTACTGGGGGGGATATATTGGCTCTACGACGCAGAAACTGCCAACACCCTATACTGCTGAGCAAGAGTTGTTCTATTCTATCCCACCTGGTCTGCAACGTCGTCCGAATAACACCCGGGGATGCGATTGTGCTGGGTTGCACGGTTCCTCAACGTGTTACGGAGACTATGCCGCTGCATCTTGCAGACAGCTGATGCGATAGTCAACAGCATCTTACGGCCATAACTATGCGTCCAAATTGCGCGATCTTTTATTGTCTTGGCCAGTTTCAACAAAGACTGGGCCCGTTTAAGAAATATCACGTGCGATTGAGTTATCGTTCATTCCATATTGATTACATCCATTTTTGATGTATTGCAAAACTTAACTGTGGTATACCGCAAAGGATATCCTTCACTCTAATCAAGCCCCGAAATATATATACATATCATTTGCAAAAGAGTAAGCCTTAAACTCTTATTTTTCGGCTATTAGAGTCCAGTGCTCAACCTATTGATTATTTCTGCAGCAATATAATTGTTTTGATCATCCAAGCGTGCATTGCACGGTTATTGTAACCGCCTAGTAACTGCTACGGCTCGTTAGCGAAGGTCACTGAAAATGCTAGCAAACATGTACATTGTGTTTGATACGGGTTGATTGTGTTATTCGTAGCTACCGGTGGCTTCCAATCTCAGCATTGTCACGCTAGTCACTCCATTCCTGAATGACTTGGAAATTCGAGCTTGGCATATGATTACTTAGCTGTTTCCATTGCCTAATTGTATCAAATAATAGAGCTGACATTTCCATGAAGTTTGTGACCAGGTGAATAAATCAAGACAGAAGTGAGTCTACGTCGTGTAAAAAACGAGCAAGTTTCCGTGATCTCGCCAAAGCATTTTTTATCGTTTAGGTGGTGAAAGAAAATCAAGCGCCAACATATCGTGTCAATTGTAGTGACTGGGATCCAGTATATTAAAGAACCTCGAGGTTACGGATCACGTTGCCCCTATTTAAGGCAAAAACTTCATTTTTTGAATATACTTTATGAGTTTATCCAGATTGTAAAGAACACAGAAGTGAAAACCCACTCAAAGATTTCCGAGCCTTTGAAAGTCACCTCCATGAATAAGTAAAGATTGTGTGCATGGAAAAATGCGAAAGAACACTGATGGCTTCGCTGTAACTCGCAACGAATGCATCTATTTTGTTCATCTCACGATGAAAGCGTACCAAGAACCTGCGTCAAAACTGTCGCGCGAAAATCAAAGGACGCACCTATTGGGCGAACTTGTGCTTTGCGCTGCTTTTCGGTTCCAAGTCAGGGTATCAATGCGATTCGAAAAATATTGCGTTGACCGAAGCATCATGTTTGAGTGAAAATGGTACAATTCAAACCTTTGGCTAAGTTACGCAATCGATATTAACTAACAACTGAAACCAAACTAGTATATATCTAGATACATACACATGTAGTGTTCATGTTCCACAGTGTTTCAGATAACTTAACAGTCCGATTCACAAAGAACAATCTATCCCAAAGTGCTTAGAGCGCTAGGCAGTAGGCCCCCGATCGGCAGAGTTGCATGCTGACGATGAGATCTACGTAGCCCAGAGCAGTATCTGCTATTCTCCAGCTTGAAGATGACGCTCTGCAAAGTGCCTTTAAAGTAAACGATCAAGAGCAAGTTCTCCCTAACCAATTGGGTCAATATGTGTGGATGGTCCAGGTTTCACTGACCTACAGTAAAGTATTTAGTACGCACGCGCCGTATAGCAACCTCTTTGTTTTCACGGTCAACTTGTGGTTGCTCCAGACACGAGAGTTCAAACGAGACAACATGGCAACTGGTCTGTTAAACCGCTTATCAATCTGTGTCTGGTGAGATGATATCCGCAACGGTTGAACCAAGATATGCGAAATGATTTTCTGGTTCAATCTGGCATTGTAATAGCCACTATAGCGATACGATTTCATGTTATAAAAGATGGAAGTAAATAACTTTACAACTATTGTACATCCTTCGTGCTTTACTCATAACGTTGATTGTTCCGTAATTAATGTTCACTCGCAATCCAGTGCTGGTATACTTGGATAGTTTACCGTCATCCGATAGTAACACATATGGTGTTACTAGTAACAATAATAACAGCGTTGCGTAATGACTCTGGCTTACAGCATGGTTCCACTCAAAGTACATCCACGAAATCGTTCATGAGCACATGCAGACGAAATGTTAAAAAGCAACAGTTTGGTATTTATTATGATAGTGAAAGAGACTTGAAAGCTCATGTAGGTGATCCTTCGGTTTAGTAGGACCTCTCACCCCAATTACTTTTGATATCAGTTTCTGCCAATTATCAAAATTTAAAAGAGGCTATTGCTATTCACAGTTAAACTTCAATGTTATTGTTAAATAGGTTACCTACAGCGAAGCGCTCTGTTCAGATACAATGTCACAAAGGGAATCTTGGTTAAGCAATCAAAACCCTCAAAAATGACAAAAGTATAGTTTCGCTCACATGCACATGAGGTGTGAGCAACACTATACTTCAGACCAGTGGTTCCCAACCTTTATAATGCCCGTAACCCTAAAATGGTTTAATATTCTATCAAGAGATTCAAGAGAAATTATCACTGCGCGAACACAGAATACACTAAAAAATGACAATGACTCAGCAGAGAGTGACAACACCTAATACAAGAAAAAAGACTGGACAAGCATCTCGCACCCTTTTTGGTGCGAGCACCCCTGGTTTAGGTAGTTAGGGATATTTAGTACAGGTGCGAGCAATCGATCCAAGAGAACCATTATGATAGTTTATATCAGAACAGACAAATCATGGTCTATTAAGTGTTAAGTGTCACTAAAAGTGAGTCTAGAGGTGAATATCGAGTATACTTCTTAAGACGTTGAACTTTAAAAGGTAGCTTCATCGGAGTTTAAGAGTACACTCTCGAGCACATTGTGTAGACCATATGAAATTGAAGTCGAAAGAAGCAGCATATCGAGGACACAATCCGGATTTGATTTGCCAGTAATAATGGAAATTTTCAGAGTCGATGGACAAAGCATGATCGTTTTTATATGTCCACATCCTCAAATAGAATTGAAGTATAGCTGTGGACACGGATGAGAGTACTTGACATTTTTATTACTTGTCAGACAGTCTGGACCTATAGGCCGGGTGTCTTTATGCGGTTTTTTTATCACGAAGCGGTATAGGGGATACGAATTCACCCACTGAACACAGTGTGAGGTTAACCAAAGTAAGGTGTTGTTCACATCCCACAAGCGGTTTCTCACTGCTTACTGTCATCAGGTGGAGACAGTAAGGTTTGGTTCAGTGAGCCTTGTAACAGTGTAAAAGTGGTAAACAAAGTTTAATAGGATGCGAGATTGTTGTAGATATTTTACCAACCATTTCACACGCGAGTATTGTGGGGATGTTGGATCGGTACTTTTGCCAAAATGTGCAACCTCGGCATGATTCGAACCTCGTATCCTCAGTGCCGCCGCGGCTACGTGGTCATATTAACCGGACCGATAAACATTGATTGCTTACACTATGTATGCATTATCCTCAGTTGATACGCCCGTTTTCGCTTATCATCCGCTGGATCATTATATTCTAATTTATCTTTTGTATTTTTCAGAGTTTCAGTGCATCACTATCGATAATTTTAATTACCCTGTAACTACCGTGTTCATAATTTGTTCGTTTTGGTTGCCGTTTTTGATACCTGTGTCTACCGTTGGAGTTCGGTCAAGACACCCAATTAATTTCTTTAGATTTGTACATCTTTGTATTGTTTCGGATTTTGTAACATGCTTTCTAATGAAAATGAGCGTAACCTATAAATTTCCTATTGTTACGCAACAGACGAAATATTGTTTGAGGGGATAAAGTGCGTTGAATGGATTCATGGATTTAAGAATTTAGCTTAAGAAGCAAACACCATAGGATTTCGATATGAATGAACATGATTAAGTAATCGTATATAAGAAGTGTAGCAAAGTTATTGCTCATAAATACTATGCTTTTTCGTAGCAAAATCTAACGTGAGTTTAAAATTCGGTATAAACGCAGCGTTAACCACACGGAGTGAAGTGATTGATCACGAATCACGAGAAGTTCACTATTCCGAAATGATTGTAACGTTTAATTGGCTCAACTTAACTTCCGTGTTACGATCGTTTGGTCGAAATGTTAGCGTGTTCGCTCGAGCGAAATCAGAAAAAATCCAACTAAGGCTATTGATGTGAACGGAACGACCTCGAAGTTAAAAATTTGTAATCAACGCGGAAAATCCGGATAATCAATGGCTTTCGAAGTGCCATGATTTGTGGGCGGGCCTGACCTGATGCTCACCATTCCTTGGATTTGAGGTCATTCAATTCGATTTGCGGTCGCCTATGTGCAAGGAGGTAGTACGAAAATATTACATCTTCTAACTCGTTACTCACCAACTGGCTGATCTTGCAGGCTATGCTACAGTTTACTCACTCATGGTGTATCACACTGACCGTTAAAAACCTTGCTCGATATGAACAACCATAAATGAAAAGTTTCCCTTCATGTTATTTAATGCGCACAAGCCCCGAAAAGTTACAAAACTGAGAATATAAAGAACCAGTAATTCAGCATAGCTAATTTTCTTTCTAATGTGACAACGGAAATGAATAAAAGTGATTCAAGTACCTTAAGGTAATGCTCTTTGTTCTCCGGCAAACATGTTCTTAAAATCGCAAAGAAAACATTCGGTGAAGGAAAAAGAAGAAGAAGAAAACGGAATGCATCCGCGAGGATACCGAAACACGTCAACCATATGAAGCCCTAATATTACATCATTTTTACATAGCGTGCCATTCATATCGAAGTTTTTCACTTCTCATTCGGTCAGGACAGCAAGTTGAGGCTTCGCAAATCTTGTTGCAGCGGATAAATTATGAGCGGTGGATTGGCTGTTTTACCGTTTGAATGTGACTCAAGCATTCAAACCCGCTACCAGAACTCTCTCGCTCGATCTCCGGTTCACTAGATCGGGGTTTTTAAATAAATAAACACGATAAAATCTTATATGCGATCTTAATTTCAATTCCATAGTAAAATGTCCGGTCGGTTCACGATTTACATCGCAACCAGTAACACCGAATACGAGCGCAATTGTTGCGGTTTCACAAATCATCCGGCGTTCTTGGCGAAGATGCGCTTAAGTAAATTCTATTTAAGAAAATCGTGCTCTACCCCGCCTTAGCCGGCGAAATAGCCTAAAAACAAGTTTTGGTGTGTTATTAATCGCCTATCTTGTTAGTTATCTTGACCAGTTGCACCCATCACCAATAAGAGTTATACGTATAGTTACTATCCGACGGTAGTAACGATGCAGCATGCGTTTCATCATCATCAACAACAACAACAACAACAACAACAACAACATCATCATCATCATCATTAAATCGTCAATTTTTAAGGAGGAAATTTGAAATCGATAAACAACATTTCTCGTTGAACCTAATCCTACTGTCTCCACACCCGAGGAAGGGAACAGACATTCGGCTGCGTTGAACTCACAGTACTTTCATAGCTAAGCTGATGAAAATGTTGGCAATTGTGTTAATTAGCTCACATGCATCCATTAATGAAATAACAGCTATGTAAAGCTTGCTTTGCCCCTCTGGATTGACGGGAACTTTGAATTTCAAATGTCATTAAAATTTGTCTCTAATACGAGACACTTATCCGTGGAAAGACTGGATGATCAACCACTAACAGTTAGTCGGATGGAACGTTTTAAGAAACGGATGAATTTGAAGGTTGCTTCACATATGCCATTCCATTCTCTGATGAGACTTGGCTCGCAGTCGCACATCGAGATATACCTTGTAGTGGCACAGCGAGTGGAAAACCATACAGTAGCCGTTAATCCAATTTTATAGTTTTAGAAACGTTTTGATTTAGACGAAGGCATAACTCATTTTTCCTAGCGGCTCGGAAGTCAACATGATCGATGATAATAAAGTGTGGTTATACCAAGACGTTTGAACTAGGTAAACTGGAATTCTTTAATTACTTCCTTTTTACCTTTCCATTTGTATTCTGTCCCATCATTGAAAAACGGAATATATCTCTCGGTAGCATCTTGTCGTGGCTAAAAATCTACCCCCGAAAGGTAGATCAGGTAAATCAAATTATCGCATGCTGTAAACAGATAGGCGTGGAATGAGTGTTTACGCTCAGCTGGAATATTCATGCTGGTCACGAACGTCGTTTTGTCCTCGATTGTTTACAGTTGTTTTTACAAAGATTTCAGCACGTGATCCGCTTTTCACTGATGCGTGACACCAGCTTGCAAACGTTGATTTAGAGTTAATGTGCAGGTTTGGTTTTGTATAAACAAGCCGATCGATGCATCTTGACACAATATGACATTTGATATGTAATTCATGGTGTGCCCGTATTAGTGCCGACGTATACTGTTGACGTTCGTCGGTAAACTCCGTTGTAGCCAATTTCCGATTCCTTGCTTGAGCGGTTACTTGCGGTACTGAGGTCCTTAAGTGTTGAGGAAGGATCAGTGTGTTCCGTCGTCGACCAGTACTAAATTTTTTCAAAGATCATTGCGGAACCTTTATATATATATATATATGTGTGTGTGTACTCTAATGTTTACTTTATCACTCCGTCCGCTGCATTTTACTAATATCGGCTTAAAGGATATGAACGTAATGGAAGAACAGTGAAGCTTGTCTGGTTCTCTAGTTGGCACCTGTTGTCTGTTTGTTGGAAGCACCGGGTTTGTTGTCTTTTATCAACTCATCCATTCATCCAACTGGTTCCTCTAATTTCATGATTAGTTCTCAAATTATAGCTTTAAGGTTGCTAGTGGTCAGTGTTTGTCACAAACTTGAACGCGTGCGTCATGAGTTAAAGTCGTCGCGGGATCGGTGTAAGAAGTTGCGCAACTACTACTATAATACACAACTGTTATCCACACGCAACAAGGAAATAACATCGAATGACTTTGATTTTTTCCTATGGTTGGCATCAGCAAACCAGTATCCATTCACTAAACCAGTTGGGTCGGTTGAACTGACGGGGATGATAATGAGAAATGGAGCCATTCAAAATATAAACCAACTCCGCTGCATCTTGAACAGAGCCGCTGACACAATGCTGAATTCGATACCAACATGCGTTATTTCACAATTCGGCTCAAATTCTGTCGACTGCTCAAGTTTCAGCACACCTCGCGACATTCTGGCAACGTAACGAAATTAACTGCTAGGTATCTGGTTGAATTACCTCATTCGCTCGAATAGCCTCGGGGACCAATTTATTCACTTGAACAAGCGCTATTTCCACAGTCGTTCCCGAAACTGCTGTAAAATCTTCATCCAAGTGAAGAAATGGGAACAATACAATAGGTCGTACCAACCTTATCCAACAGTGGCATACAAGCACAGCTTGTCTACCATTCATCCGCTGTTTCAAGCGCATGCGGATCATAATCCTACCTGATGAGTGCAACCATCAGGAACCCGGTCGTGGTGTGTGTGATTAAAATGCAAATGAGCTTTTTAATACAATCCATTGTTTATACTGTGTGTTTCAGTGTTTGACTATAAGTAACACTATGATGCTGTATTAGGTACGTTGTACGAATTCTATTTAAGACAGGTTTCAAAGGCAAATTCACGTAGACTACCCCTTTACCACTACTTCAAGGCTCACTACTCCTACGTTTGCTGTCTCTGTCTGACAAAGGCAAACATTCCGAAACTGGTAGTGGAGTGAAAGTAAGGGGATAAATTATCGAAATGATACATTGTGTCAAATTTATTATCTATGTTAGTTTCATTTTCTGGGATTACCACACATTTTGGTGTATGAATATACGCGTGGTGCTTCAGATTTACTTTACCTATGAGGTGAAGTGTTGACTTTATGTTTAAACAAAGTAAGCTAGCAAAAAGCAAACACAACTTTTGGTTAGCTCAGCAGGTTCGAGTTTTACTATGCAATGGATAGATCCGATAAAGCAATGCCTCGATTTCCCAAGACTGTGAATTAAATTATCACCCCAGTGAAAGTTAAACAGAACGAAAGCAAAGCTGAGCATACTTGTGCCAATCACGAGTAACAAAGCCTCACAGCAATCAATAAGTCTTTTTAATTCGTGCTAACCAATACCCGCCATACCAGGGTATCCAGGGCCGCTGATTGGCAGCTGCGATTTATGGTGTTCGCTGCGCTGTCTGTTGACACAAATTGTGGTGTGCCAGTGTGCACTGATGCGTTCGAATATTGATTTAATGGGCTGACACTGATTTTGAATCAGACTGGAAGATTGAGATAAAAGCTGGGTTCTTGGTTCGATCAAGAAAAGGGTTGACGAGAATACTGTTTCAAGAACACTAAGCTTGGAGAATGCTCGAGAGAATGTTCCTCAGAGCTTATTAATAGATCTTGTGAGTTTAATATTAACGAAACTAGTTTTGACCAACTTAACGCGTTTCGACAAGAGTTTTGTAACCAGATAATGAAGAGTGGCACTACATTCACGATCACCCTATATTGACGTCAAACGTGTACGAGCGGCAGAGAATCATGCAAACCTAAAGCGAGCGAGATTGGGTTGTTTGTTTGGCTTGTAAACACTGAGTATCTTGGTCAATCAAGGTTTGCAGTTCCAAGGTAGTTTGATGTTGGCTTAAATTTTGGTGTGTGTCCGCCTTGTATGAGCGAGTGATGATGGGAATCATGATGAAACTCACCATGAAATTTACTTGCTGAGAAGGCGAGCGAACTAAAACCCCGATAAACTTCTCTTCTAGTTCGAAGGAAACTTACTGTTTTAAAATGCTCATTTGCATGCATTTCCATCACACACACCCCACGGCCGGATTCGTGCTGTTTGCACACATCAGGTAGGGACCGTCGGTTACGATCCGCATGCGCTTGAATCAGTGTATAGATGGAAAACAAGTTGCGCTTGTACACCAATGTTGGATAAGGTTAGCTTACTTCAATGTATTGTGGTGCTCACATCCCCATCCCTTACACACCACGCCGGTTTCTGGCTGTTTGCCGTCATCACGTGGAGGCAGTAAGATTAGGTTCAGTGAGCCTTGAAACAGTAGAAAAGTGGTAAACAAAGTTAAACTTGTGTGCCATTGTTATGTAGGGTTCTTACAAATACCACGATGTTTGAATACAGAATCACAAAGTGATTCCTGGCCAAGCGCTTGAGGCGCATATAAAAGACCAATATATTGTGGTGCTCACATCCCCATCCCTTACTTCATTCGAGTAATTTTTAATCAACATTCATTATAATAAATTAAAGATATAACTATGGAAATTTTACTATTCACTCCCTGTTCAAATGAACGTTATCTTACACGTATCTCGCAAACAAAGTTTTTTAATGACCTGACAACTGAGAACGACTGATTGCATGAATGATTACGCCACAGACGCGTACACTGCACATGCTGTGTTTGGGGCCCAGTTGTGAGTGTGTGCGTGTGTGTGCGTGTGTGTGTATGTGTTGGTAACAGCTGCGAAAAGGTTACCGAAATCTCCATCGAACCTGAACACAAAGAACGGCGTAAATTTGATTCAAGCCAGGGACACTTGGCATGTGGAGTGAACTACATGTAACCAGACAGTGGGTGGTTAATCGCATTATTTATTATTCCTTTTTCAACGAATAGTAAAATTTAAGACAATCTTTGCGTTACATTTTGCAAAAGATACGAGCGTTAAACACCCTGAGGGATGTCGCAAGGCTAAGTATAATTAAGAACCGGTGTCATGCAACTTAAAGTAATCCACAACAGAGAGTACTCATAATGAAGATAGTGGAGTGAAATCAGAAATTGGTAACCGAAACGAAAACAACAATTTTCGCAGTAAGCAGAGACCATGTTTCCGGCAATAGGAAATTGCGGAACGGCAAATAGAATACTGCGTTTTAGATAATAACATAAGTGTCTTAGGTTAACAAGGTTATACTTGTATGCCAACTGTTATATAGGGTTCGTACAACGAACCACGATGTTTAGACACGGAATCACAAAGTGATTCTTGGTCAAGCACCCTTACAGGGATGGGGATGTGAGCAACACATTACTTTGGATGTGAGCAACACATTACTTTGGTCATCCATAAGCGCCTCGAGTGCTTGACCAAGAATCACTTTGTGATTCCGTGTCTGAACATCGTGGTTCGTTGTACGAACCCTATATAACAGTTGGCATACAAGTATAACCTTGTTTGTCTTAGGTTAACTTTGAGCATTTATCTCAGCTTGACCAAGTGAATACCCGATGACCACAGGCATGGGTTGAATAAAATAACCGCCGTCATACTCTTCCCGGACACATTGGTATTGAATACACAAAACATTCTCACCAGAAGTGCCGTCGGTTCTCGTTTTCGGCGCACGTTTGGTTCTTATGGAATTCCTCAAAGTCAGACGTTTAACAATCATTTCGTGAAACGATTTTCAGAAACAAACGCTTTATATTTGTGCTTCGTAATTCCACCCTACAACCCGTTTGTATAACTTAGCTAAGCAACTTCACACGATATTTTTCCTAACGTATATTTCTTCAACTTATCGAGACAAAACATGACATTTTTCTACCTTTCAAATTAGTTGATCATCCCCACGCCACGTTTTTTGCGCTTATACGTATATCCCAATAATGATGTACAACTATAAGCTTTTCATACCATAAGTTCTTGAATCTTGAATCATGATCTCACCTGCTATGAAATAGACATCATCACGATTGTCCGAAATCATAAATTATTCACCCACGTTTCAATGTGTGTGAGAAGATTAACAGAATACTCCGTGCAATACGCTAATAGTTAAACCACTATTTAAAAGCTGCTACCAGATGACTCCGTATGATTCTGCAAACGAAACTGGAAAATCAAAGGCGTGGATTGACTTCTTGATCGGAGAAATTATCGCCGTAATTGGAATGTCCATCAATGCCGTTTTGTTGAAAACACTGCGTGGTTAAAACGACTCTTATTACTTATGGATGACATAAGAATCCAACGAAGTTATCTCTTGATCGAACTAGATCTAATGCACATCACACGAATTTATAAGCCCGACGACTAAGATATATACTAAAAGAAGGAGGTCTGCAATATTTCGATAATGAAAAGAGAATTTTCACGCATCTCTTGCTCCGACACACACTTCCGTGACGCTCTCCACTTCGTTTGTAATCACTAGCAGCACATTTTCCAGCATAACGAATGGTTCGTTGACGTCAGCCGAGGTACGGACCGAATCTGCTAATTTCTCTTGCTTGAATCCTCTTTATTGCTGCATTTTCAACGTATAAAAGGGGCAGTGATTTTAGAAAAAAAGGCTCATACATGCTAGATTTATGAGATTGTTAACTTTGACCGAATTAATGTTGCTTAGTACATTGTTAAACACTTGTACGACACAAATACCGGAATATTCTCAAGTTGTTGCTCTCAACACGTTCAACCACTTTGCACTAGCGGAGTAGTAAATGACCTCGTTAATACGCCAAGTGCGTGCAACGTAAGACATTAGCTTAGGACGAGGTAAATGTTGATGTAATTGTATCTGGAATACACCTTGTTTCACACCCAATGCAAAATAGATCACATTGAGGACAAATAGCTAGAAAACCATAAATAATTGTAATTGATAATTTAAATACCGCCGTCATGTGTATCACAATTTACGCGCCTGATTGATATACTCACTTACACCTGTGTCCAATTAATACGCATAGCTAGTTCAGAGTTGATTTCTATTTACTGACTTATTTCAACCATTTAATCATTGATAGGTCCATGACTCAAGAATGTTATCAACCAGAAACAGAGAATCTATCATCGGTCAACAAAGCTTGTGCTTAGCATGCAAATCAAGCCCTATACAGAAAAGAACGCTTTCCTAAGATTGTTAGACCTTCCCCAGCAGCGAATTAGAAGCGGCCATATCCTCGTGACCAAATTTATCCATACACCAAAACATTCCTCACGAGAGCTTTGCACGCTCAGGTACTCTTGCATCGATGATTATACCAGGCTATATCCTGATCTCGCCTAAAGTGTAAAAGCCATTTTCATTCTGCCCGCGTCTGTTTTCACTGGAACATTTCATCTACTAACGTTACCCTCTCCAATAGCTTGCACGAATCTGAAACTTACTTGAATGAGTTCTGATCACATCATTCCTTCCACGATTCATTATACATAGGGTGATATAATTTATCCCTAATTCTTACTCTTGTTGTTGATGGCTTGCTTCGGCGGATATCAACCATGGATGAACATCACAATCGCATGATGATTTCAAGCTTCGCAGCTTTTCGACTGATTAAACAGTCCGATTCGGGAGTGACAATCTGTCCCGCACTGCTCACAGCGATAAGCAGTACTCAGTCAACTGGCCTCAGTTGTACATGTTCGGCGTTCCATGAGCTGTATCTGCTCTTCCGAGCTTGGACTTGACGCTTTACAGAGCGCCTCCAACATGAGCGGTCAAGAGCAAGTTCTTCCCGACTCGTTTGGTCAAGTCCAAGAGCTCTCATATATATTTTCAAACGTCTTTGTACCGTAGTGCGGTCTACCTTGATTTCAAATCAATTCAAGTTACGGTGGATGCCTCGTAAATGGATAGCATTCGGGTTCCTTTCGTGTCTTGCTTGGATATTCCTGGTTTCATTGCGGCACAGTAAAACATTTAGTACGCACGCACTGTATGCCATCATATTTGTTTCACAGTCAACTTGCGGTTACCCCAAACACGAGAGTTCAATCGAGACAAAATGGCAGCTGCTCTGCCAATCCACTTATCAATCTCCGTGTCTAACGAGAGGTTATCCGTAATGGTTTAACCAAGATATGTGAAATGATGTACTGGTTCAAGCTGACAGTTTCTAACAGTGATGATGGGAGGCGATACAGTCCCTTGGTCAATAACTTTGGCTTTCTTACTCTTACACTTTAATTAATACTACTATTTCATGGTTGTTGATATGTAAAAAGCGTTTAGACCATTAAAGACGCTGTCAAAGTATCAGAGTCTATCAACGTTTGCCAACTTTAGCTACCTATTTGGGTTCGCCAATACCTAACGTTGTCTTCAAAACCATTGTAACAAAAATTACTCAGAACCCAAGCTTTTGATTTTCGGGTAATTAATTATAACACGTGAAGGCTACCGCTATGGCCTAATGGTCGTATTATGAGCGGTCTGAGCATGTTCATCGTGTATGTACAGATTTATGATTGGTCACAGTCAAATGACTTGCTTTTTAATTATTGAAATTATAAAATTTTGCAGCTGGGCTAATCCGTGTATCATACATATAGGCATGGTATCCAAGATCTCGTTTTGGCGGCCACCGTCGCTGTGTCTTGTAACCTCTAACCGATGTAGTATTGCCAACCGATTTCAACCAGAACCTGCTATATCATTTGTCTGCTTACATTCATATTTCAAAGGTTTAAACCCGAAACCTTACCTCGTATCAACAAGACACATGCATTCTGTTATGAAATATTTTATTTAAGCTTTGGCAGTATGGCTACAAAAGAATTTTTAAACTCTTTTACCGGATTTAACATCGTGTAACTACGTTCGTCGCACGGCATTCCATGCGTATGCATAAAATTTAACTGAGGAAATTCTCACGCCACCAAAGTGACCTCACATCGACCTCTAAAATCCTACACATCGAAAATCGTCTACTGAGGTAATAACTGAAGCCAGAGAAGCCAATTCGAAGACGCAAACATCCGCTGCTCCATTTTTTCACCGTTAGAATTTATTTACATCGAATACTGTACCGGAAGAAATCGTATGAATCAATTGTGATCTTACATATCAAGCTTCATTCGGCTTAGTCAAACCATCAAGTAAATGCTTGTCTGTATTGAACTTTTTGGTGTTGTGATTTCCACCAACCTCATTGCCTTTTCTGCCATTCAATTTGTGTTTCGTGGTCTGACAATCGCCAATAAATGTTACCCATTTCAAAATGTGTAAAATGAACTCGGCATATTTTAAGTTGAAAAATAGCTTAACAATGGGCTTCTCCTCTTATTGCGATCAACACCTGAATATGAGGTACAATGTATTCTAAATACGTGAACTATTTCTTTAAACATTTATGAAACCTCCCGCCATCAGAGTCAGTTTGATTTGTTTTCGTCATTCATTTCTTGCCCGTTCTGTGTGTGGGTTATTGTAAAAACCAGACAAAGCTCACAAAGCGCGATTACTGCTTCACTCGTAAAACCATTCCCACATTGCGGACATACGCGCGCCACGCGGAACAAAGCGAAAATTAAAAACCTGGTCATTTTGAAACAAGTAGCTGATGTGTGATCGACCATGCTTCGGCCGTTTGCGCAATGAATTCGGCGCTTGCCTGCACAGACGGATCAATAAACAATCAATCATCAATGATTGGATGTGCCAGCGACAAAGACTGAGCAAACAATAGCGCGGATAGAAAACCCGTATTAATAAAAGTACCAGCAGCACAATATTCAGCCAGCTGCTTACAACACCAAATAATGAAATGACCTCTATAATGACAGAAATTATGAGCTAAAATGGATGATTCCGCATCTGTTGTTGCTTTGTTTGGTTGGGATGACACTTGGAATTGCGTCATTTCAAAATGTATATGTTGGGCTACGTCAACATTCTCCAAATTTGGTCGATGTTCAATATTTAAGGGCTTCTGTAGTTCCACTTTTAGAGTGCAATTCGGCTGTGCATTATTCTAGTGCCACAAAGCAACATTATGCTATTTTGCAAAACTTTGATCGTTTAACTGAGTATTCGTAAAACTGAGCGGGACTCATACTTCACTGATAGGTAACATAGAAATGTGCTTCGCATTGCAGTCTCTATAAGAAATATGAGATTTATGTTGTAGGTGTATTAACAACACTAAAGCTATGGTGGCCCCGAAGAGATTCTTGCAATCGTCGATCGTGGATTCATGCCGACCAATGCTTCCAGTTTGAGAGCTTTCTAAATCCACGAGAGGATCTATTAGAATAAGCTCAGAGAATTCAAATGAAGAAGGATTGAAAAGCTTAACACGCGAAATTACCCATAATTACACATCTGGAAGAAAGTCTCCAGTAATTGGATTTCACAACCATTAATCTGTTTATGATTTGAGTGATGCTTTAACCGCATTCGAGAAAATATCGATTAGGAACACTAATTTAATAGATCCCATTGCTCAAGATAACCAAAAGAACCTTGGGTAAAATTTCCATTCAGTAGCCCGTGTCAAACAGAAGGCGTCGACAGACTGACCCTCTGGAGACTACAGTGACACTACGGATTATCAGCATCATCAAGAATTCATATGAAACATGACCTGCAGAATAGTGCATGACAGACAACTCACTGATACCTTCGAAGTGAGAACCGGATTATTCCAGGCTGCTTAAAATCCCCGTTCCCGTTCCTGTTGGTCATAAACTGATTCATGAATATATCGACAGATCAGAAGCGAAACGGCATGCAGTGGACACTTTGGAAAATGTTGGACTACCTCACCGACGATCTGGCTCTACTCTCCCACGCCCAATAACAGATGTACGAAAATACTAGAATCGTTGCTGTTAACTCAGCTAGACTGGGCCTCAACATCAACAGAGGGAAAAGCAAGGTGTTCAAGGCCAACGCATTCAACATGACACACAACACAGTCCCAGGCAAAGTGCTGAAAAGGTGGACAGTTTCATCTATCTCGGCAGTATCCGCAAAAGATTGGACGAACAGATGCAGACGTCAGAACTCGAATCCGTACAGCACGAACGGCCTTCCATCAGCTGTAGAACATGTGGAGATCTAGCGAGATGAGCGTTACCACCAAGACCAGGCTCTTCAACATCTTAGTAAATCCAATACTAATCTACGGAACAGAGACCTGGAGAATCGCGCTCACCATCATGAAGAAAATCCAGGGCTTCATCAATACATGCCTCAGGAACATCCTAAATATCAGACTCGGGTCCTTCTTGCTGGACCAAAATTTGACATTATCTCGGTCCATCCGAATCAAGTCAAGTGTGGACTGTTTGCGCTTACTGAACGATTTGAATAAATTGAGCCGCTTTTCAGAGAGGAACAAGCTTCCATTCAACTTTAGAACGTGCAAAATTTTGCAGATTGGTGAAAATTCGCACTCTCTTACCAGCTGAGATCCTAACAACTAGAATGGACAACAGAACTTAAGGACCTTGGTGTTTGGATACGCGGAAGTCTGAAGAACAACATGCAACGTGAAGCCATGTACAACCGTGCTATCAGTGTGCTAGGAATGCTTCGACGTAAATTCGGACGTGTTTCACTCGAAACATACCCTCTGCACCTAAATACGAATATAAACCCAAGGTTTGATTAATCAATGCAAGTTTGAGCACCATGGCTACACGCTGCTTGTGGGGATTTATCGTGGAGCAACTAAAATGGGGGATGTCTTCGCGACCTACGTTATGAGGATCGAATGAGGAAACTTAATTTGGAAACTATGGCTTGCAGAGGAGTTCGATAATATTTAATCCTCACTCAAAATACACTGAACTCAACGTTTCATCCTCTGTGGAAACTATTTCGCCTAGGGTCAAGCCATGTCACATGCACTCACACATTGGAATTGGATATACAATTTTCTCACCGGAACTGCCGTCGGTTCTTCTCTTCCGTGCGCGGTTGGTTCTTATGGAACTCCTTAACGTCAGACGTTTACAATCATCTCGTGAAACGATTTTCAGAAACAAACGCGGTATATTTGTGCTCAGTAATTCCACCCGAAACACATTTATATAATTTAACTAAGAATCTTCACATGATATGAATATCCTATAACGATGTACATATATAAGCTTTTCTTGAATATTGAATCTTGGATTAACAGAATCTTCGAGCGATACGTTGGTAGTTAAACCATATTTTAAAAGCGGCTACCAGATGGCTCGGTCTAATTCTGCAAACGTAAATGGAAAATCAAAGACATAGATTGACTTCTTGTTCAGAGAAATTATTTGAAATTTTGAAATGTCCATCAATGCGGTTTTGCTGTAAACACTGGGTGATTATAACGACTCTTGTTACTTAGGGATGAAATAAGAATCCAATGAAATTTTATCTTGAACGATCTAAATCTAATGCACATCACACGAACTTATAAGCCCGACGACTGAGCGATATAATAAAGGAGGTCTGCAATACTTCGATATTGAAAAGAGAATTTTCACGCACCTTTTGCTCTTACACACGCACGCACGCACGCACACACACACTTACTTGAGGCTCTCCATTTCGTACATTAAGGACAAATAGTTTGAATGCCATCGGCCGCAACGAAAACGAAATTAGAAACAACATAGGTTCCTCTAATATATTGGGCTGCTTAAATCTACTTCCGCTAAACGAGTAAAGGTTGCACGACCCGTTAAAAAGCATGTTTACGAACAGCTAACCAAATGCTAGATGCTGTACAGACGGTCATTCCATTTCTAGGATGCAAGTCACATTGTACATTGGAAATGATCGACTTTCTTGTGGTTTCACATACATGGAGAGTAGAGACATACCGATCGCTTGTAAGATCATAAATTTGTTTATTTTTGGTAGGGAAACCAACATTGTGTCACATTTGTTGAGGCATTTCCACGATGTTCAAATAATCCTCACCCTAAAAGACTGACATAGCAATGTTTTACTTAATTTCCCAAAGGATCAGCAACCGAGTTTGCCACCCCTATACGGCAGAACAATTTTATAATATCTATCCTCAAACATTTGCCTATGCTATCGGAAAAATTCCGAAGAAATCATCTCCTGGTTTGTCACGCCGAACGGTAATAGGGACGATCGTTCGTAGTTGAATTAGTTATCCACAAATTCAACACTGTACAACGGTACACACTCTCAAGACTTTAACTATGATCTATTCGTTTATCTCAAAGTTCTTGACGGATCAGTCAGCTTCCTTTCTATCTTAGACTGAAAAGGCCGTCATCGCTTTTAATAATTAACAAAATAGAAAATTTCCCGTTACTTTTGACGCGCTGAGCTTGCTTGGAATTTTTCCACATATCCAGCTTATCATTTTGACCGGTATTGACTTGGACAGCTAATAATCTACTGCAAGGATTTTATAAAACATTTCGAGTCATATAAAACAGCGTCAATCAGATATTAAATTCCGTAGTTGTATCTTACCGACATTGGGCACGATTCACATGGACATTTCCTGTAATAACCGCCCATTATTATTAAAATAAAAAGAAAGTAATTTTTCGCTGACGACGATGATGAAGATGGAATCATGCGTGGCTGGTTTCAAATGCACCGAGGATATTTACGAATAAGCAACGCAGTGCTCTGGCCACATCCATTACATTTATATTTCGGACATTTTCCCGTCACCGAATAGATAAAATAAGATTGTCAATGAGCATGGTATCCGTGGAAAAGTGGGAAGCAATGTTATGTCTTGGCGCAGCGATCGTTCACTAGATTGCATTAAACAAATACCGAAGCAAGGATTGATTTGTGTCGAGTGCTCAAGACGTCAATTATGCTTCACAGTGTTTTAGTGATCTGCTCACATCCCCCGCATTTACACATCACAATCGGTTTATGAATGTTAGCTCTTGTAACTTGAAGAGAGTAAGAGTTTTTCATTTGGACGTGAACAGCTCTAAGTAGGATGCATTGTATGGCCTCGAAGTCACGGTTGCAACAACCTACAATGTTCAGATACAAAATCACATTGTGATTGCAAGTCAAACGCCCAAAACGAAATATAACAGAACTATTATTTTTGAACAAGTGAATATAATTCCAAAATATTTAGCCAATTTTTTGCGATCAAACTTTGTTCTAAAGTTGTGCTGCATAGATGCGGCATTGTTTCAATCGGTGTTTGTCACACCATCATTTATGCTCGTATAATTCTTTTCGGTGATAAAAGAAGCAAGAGGTGCCTGACTTACTTACGGGTGAGACTGAGTGCAGCGGACGTTGATGAACTTTGATGGAGCTGTGTTCTCAGGACAACATGTTTCATATATTCAGCAGCATGTGGGTCAAATTTAGGCAAGTAGCTAGAACCACGTCGACCGTAACTTGAAAATAGTTGAAAATATACATAGCATATCGAACAAGTAAATATGATCCTAATTGTTCAATAATTTTTATTTTGGAACATTAATCTCGGTGCGAATTTAATTGAGAACTTTTGATGTGCTGACGTTCTGGAAGGCAATACTTTCTGTGGTCACAATTCTGTCGACAGCGAAATAAAGTCATCTGGTTAAATCAAGGAGATAAAAGATTGGTTCAATCGCATCTGATTTCTCAGATGTACAGTAACCCGAAGTTCTTTCATCGACTCGCAACTGGAAGGCCCACTGTTCGGTTTCACTGAGTCCGTTCGACAGACTGCTGATCTAATAGCGGACCTCTTAGTTAAGTATCCACACTCGGATTCACGGGACCCGTGCAAGTTTCCATTAATCATTTACATGGCCCGACCTTGAGCACGTATTGCTCACTCCCATCGTGCTAGCGCAGCAGTAAATCTCCAGGACAAGAAGAGATAACTCCAATGCTGCTCAAAATTCGTCTTACACAATTGTCAAACCGGACCAGTTGTGGTTCCTCTGAAGTGGTGGTCATTCAGTGGCACGTGTCAAGCAGATGGGCTAGGATCGAACGTTTCACTTGCTTTGAGCAACCTTTGCTCGACCAACTTGGGCAGCGTTCTGACGATTATTTCGTTATTTTTTTATTTCTTTGACCAGCATCAGCACCAACTGAACTACCGAGTGACATTGAGATCCCGTTTGTTTGATATAGATCGGATCCATTTTTGATTTATTTATTTTATGTATTGAAGAAAGTTGGTGTTAATCGCTGAAAAAGATCTGATCCGTTCTAATCAAGTATTTTGTTCACAAAAGAATCTTCAATTGCCCACTGGATTTGAATATCGGTTTTTGGTGGACGCCAAATCAGCACAGTGAAATATCTCGCAGCATGTAACACAAGCGACAAATGTCCACCGATACCGCTGAAATTTTAATTGACCTTCACCTCAGCTGCTTTCATTCGCATTTCGCATCATAAACTTGCTTGATTCGCATTCGCAAGTTGGGATCCACTTCAAATTTGCTTCTTGAATTGCGTTTGTGTATCTAAAGATAAAAATAAAATTTGTGAATCAATGGTTGTGGTGTGTAGGTGCAGGGTATGCGAGCACCGCGGTACATTTATCAGATGCTCCATTAAAATTAGTAGTTTTTCGAACTGCTAGGTAATTCATTTAATTGTTTCAGCTAGAATCATTCTTTGGTAAACACGATATTGCTGCTGCTGCTGCTGCTGAGAATGATGATGATGCTGATGATCAGTTCTGATGCGTTGGATGGACATCCAATACACATTATTCACGACACAAGATTCAAGATTTATGGTGAAAAAAGCAAATAGCTGCACAATTCCATAGGATATACGTATAAAATTAAAACCAATCGTACATACATTTTTGCATCCATGTGGTTCTAAAGAGGATTAAAAGTAATTCCAAGTTTGAAATGGTGTAGGGAAATGTCGGTGAAAATGTATGTTTGGCACTAAGGGTTTTCAGTAAATATGGGCGAGCATAGTATTATTCACCATAAATGATCGTAACGCTTCTTTGAATATAGTTTCATTCTGTGACCACGAATCACTATGTGATTTTGTGTTTGAACATCCTGGTTCGTTGTATGAACCCTATGCCACAGTGGCATTCAAGTATACACTTGTTTACCATTTATCTACTGTTTCAAGGCTCACTGAACCTAATCTTACTGTCTCCACTTGATGACAGCAAACAGTCAGAAACCGGTACCGGAGTGTAATTTTGGTGGATGTGAGCAACACATCACTTTGGTTATCTACTATCGTTTTCGAAGATGCTCTCATCAATTGATTCGAAACTATGTAAGGTAACTGAAAAATCTGGATGACCTCTCAGACACGGTATATGGCAATATGACTCGACAAATGCTATTTATTTTCAAAAATTCTCTATATTTAATGTTAATTTCTGTCGGATTTACTTCTCAAAGCTCAGCTACATGAAGCATACTCAGGTGCAACAGATGCCATACAAAGCGATGTTCGGCCTATTTAGCTGCCCGCTGTAACGTAAAACTTGCGGACAAGAGCTCATTGTCTAGCAAGTAACATGTCTAATTGATACCAATGCTTCAACCGGACACAATTTATAAACTGTTTTAATGCCGCATAGTTTGAAATGAAATGGTTGTACGCAAATAAAGCAAAAAGGCGTTCATTATTCTGCCAAACCTTAACTTTCCCAAACAGTAAAAAACGAAAGATTATCAGGCGGGGAGCTTCATCAAATTCAATACGTTCCTGCTTACTTCTTGATTGACTGTGGGAAATTAAATCTACAAATTTTGTCAACTGGTACACGCGCCCCGGTAATATTATCTGACCGTCGTATGCAATTTCGTGGAATTCTCTACCCATGCCACTGAAGTGCAAGGTCAGACAAAGAACGAGCAGTGAATCAGCTTAACAAAGAAGATTTGTTAACGGCATGTGAATAAAAATTACCTAGATCAACTTGCTTGTTTTTTGCGTGCGGTCGTGTTCTCTTCACTCAAAAAGGAATCGAGAATGAAACGCTTTTAAATATACACGGTTGTCTTGCAAGGGAGAAGTTAGAGATTACGATAAACGATTTAAAACCACTTAAATTATAGGAACACTACCGAAACCCAGGGGTTGACTCCGCTCACAAGTTGTAACTAGCCCTATTGAATCACACAAATTTATTGATGAGCCACCTCAATGAGAAATTCTTCCAAGTGGATAGGTGCCGGTCGGACTAGCATTAACACCGTGGGCTATTCGCCACCGGGGGAATAACAAAAATGATAAATCAAAGCATGTCCGTTGTTTACCTTTGTTCTTCGTAACAGGCCTTCCACGATAAATGTTCGACCGTAATGTGGGATGTTGCAAAATAAATGTATCGCCTTATCATGAAATTCGGCAACATTTCCGGTGAATTATTTTACGAAAAGTGTATTCGATCGAATCCTAAGATGACTAAGATAAATTTCATGTGAATTAGCTAATTTTAAATACAATTGTTCTATTTTATTTTATCTTATACATGCACCAGGCCTACGTGAAAGTTGTGCATGCTAGAATTCAGAGGTAAAATTTGGCAGCTGACACGAAAAAGCGGGATGCTATAAATTGGCGTGAATGTTCCATGGACAAATCGATTGGGGAACTGACTGCTTGTCTTTGAGCTCTGTGAAAAAAGACCTTGGGATACGAATAAGTGGAAACCTGGACAGTGCGGTTCATTGCTAGAATTTATAGCGACAGGCAAGCAGATGGTTAGGTATCTCTTGAAGAATATTTTGAAGATTCTCGCAGGTAACTTTACCAAGGAAAATCAACGTCTACCTTCGTTTTACAATGGAGATGCGGTAGAAAAATATTGCGAAAAATATTGCCTTATTCCATAGAATTCATCAGAAAGCGGTGAAATTAGTGTTGGGTTCCGTTGTGTTCCGTACACAGAAAGACTGTGACGACTGTGTCTATGGGACTTTACCCAAAGCAGGATACGGCGCGATATTATTCTTTCCTTTAAAAATGTGTCTACCGAAGGACATCCACGGAGACACTTGATTAATGAGTGTGGTGATAAAGTGACGCGTGGACGTACCTTATCCCTCTACATCCCAAGTTCCTGATTTGATTTTCTGCGCCATATTTTTACCATATTTGCGATATTTAAAACAAAATTGTACTTATTTATACAAAAACATCATTCGTGACCGCTCAGATTGTAGGCATTGTATAAAGCGTCGTCTGCAAGCTGGGCAGGAGCAGATACAGCTCGTGGCTGTTGAACGCAGATCACGCCGCCGACGGGCAAATGACGCCCTACAACCGAGTTCAGACTATCGCTGCAAGCGCTGCGGGAGAGATTGTTCCTCCTAAATCGGACTGTTTAATCATTCAAAAAGCTGTAGAACATGAAAATTCATGCGATTGTGATGTCGACATCGACCGAAGGAGGCCAACACCATTTGATATGCTCTACTCGTTATATACTATAACGTTTTTCACATTTTCATTCACACTGCAATCCTGTGGTGTTGTAAAGTCTTAACTCTATCCCATATATTGGTCAACTGCAAGCGTCCGAAGCGGTTGACATAGAATCACTGTGTGATTCTGTTGTGGAACATTGAGGTACACATTACGAACCTAGTTTAACAATAGATTCAAAGTCTAACGTTGTTTAACCAGTACTCGATTTTAATCTTAATTTCATCCTAGTACGATATGAGCATTGAGAATTACAGTGGTCATATCAGGGATACAATAATAGCTCGCCCAGCTAGCTACTATTTCACCTATGCATTGATTGCTGGCAAATATTTTTCCGAATCGAAAGACTGGAATGTTTGAAATAAAAGCACGATACCAGTGCTTTAGTGCAATCTTAAACTTTATTTTTACGTGGTGTGCTCACATCTGTTACGCTCATATCCATTTTCATCTTCTAGTTTGAGACAGTAAGATTAAGCTCAGGGCTAACCTTGAAACAGTGGAGAAGTGGTCAACAAAGCTACACGTTGAAGCTAGTTTTAATCCAGATTAACGCAGCAAACATTTGCGTGAACTAAACACATTGTGGTTCTGAGCTACCTCTCTTTACACGCCTATAGTGTGTCTGTCAGTTTCGAACAATCATACGCCTTTTTGACCATGTTGATTCCTTGCAAGTTGGAAACCATTCGCGTGCTTGGTCGTTTTTGTATTTTAAATTAGGCTTTCCTACCTTCAGCGCACTTGCTTAATTATATTGTTGAACTACTATCGAAAATACCATAATTTTGTAATGCGTTCAGAAATATCAACTATCTGAGCTGATGTTACAAATGTGAGGATTCTTAATTTGCTAACAGCGAACACTAGCTGCTTTTCCCTGGTAAAAATTTCCTGTACGCAAAACGCCAGTATTTCCAAACGTTGGGTTTTTGTATAGCCTATTCCATAAACCTGGAAGTTTCTTAAAAAGTGTCACATCAGATAATTCTGATGTGAACCACCACAATCAAGCGTGCAATTTACGAAACCAATGTTATCGCGACATGGAAGTTGCACTGAGCTGTGTGTACTTTGGATAATGTGGCTTTGTTTTTCTTTTCTACAGTTGCTTGCTGAGTCAACACGTGAATTCGTGCCAGACAGCCTTGGTCAAACTTGTTTACTTCTGTGAGAAAAATGCGACTTCTTTGTCTGGGAGTCAGTTTGGTTTGAAATTAATACGAAAGTGAACATTGAAACAAACTAAGAACGGCGAGACAATGCTGCTCACATTCAACGAGAATACGGATAGAAAAGTAAAATCTTGATTCCATTTCCATACGCAACTTTTTGAAATAGGAAAGATAATTGGGCTATGAACGAACTGTCATTTGCACTGCGTTTTTGGGTTGAAATAGGGTGTCCCTTCCATTATGAAAGGTTTTACTCCAGAGTTTCGACCACACTGAACGTGATTTAAATTGATTATAAAATATACGGTTATCAAGTGTCTTTCAATATTAAGTTTGAGCTAGTCGCTTTCAATGTGCACTGCATTGCAACAGAAAGATCTACCCAAACAAGAACTGGAAACACAACATGTTGTATCTTTTAAAAGAAGTTTTGTTACACTAATGCTCTTCGTGAAAAAGCAATACCATGTAGATGTGCTGGATGGCGGGAAAGAATTGCAGAATATCCACGCAACAACAAGGTGTCCATCATATGTGTTGTGACCAAGTTATTTCCATCAATCCTGTTTTTAATAACAAGCTATTAAGGCCCAGGGTGCCCGTATCGATCGCCTACCTTTATAAGATTTAGGTGTGATTATCCAATCTGATTTAGGAAACTCAATGCAATGTCGACTGGCTCCCTGCAAAGCTGAAAGCAACTTGGGTCTCCTTAGAAGAGTCCCAGCTTCGTTTGACCCCAATATTGTCTGCAAATTGATTTCAACGTACATCCGTCCTCCTCCGTTGAATATGCTATACCGGCATGGGATCCTTGGCTGAAAAAAGATACTCAGCTATTGGAAACTTCACAGCGCAGAGCGACAAAACTCGTCCTGGGACTTTCTACTTATTCATGCGAAATGAGACTTAAAATATTGAATTTGCATTCAGCCCAATACAGACGGAAACGAGGAGCACTAATATTCATTTGCACAGTGCTTAATCGAACAAATCATCCTTGCAGTCGTTTGTTCCATCTTTCCCATAACACACATCTGCGAGGTCACCAATCTAAACTTTACCAACAGCATAGCAGGTTGAACTGCCGCAAATATGCATTTTCCATTCGCAATGTGCAACTGTGGAACAGTTTACCTACTCACGTTGTACAATCCGGAACCATTGACGTTTTCAAGAAATCACTAGATGTCCACATGGACAAGTATGTTTTTCACGTTTGACAATAATCTCTAACAATCTTTAGATATTTTTTACCATCCGACCCGATGTACATTTTTGTGGGTCTTGTAAAGCATAGCTTTTTACCTGCATATCATCTATGAATAAATCATCTATGAATAAGTATTATGAATTCATACACTGGCGATGGTGCTATGGAATTGAACGGAGACAGTGATAGATGATTCATAGAATCAGCTCATCACGGCGGCAAAGGTAAAAAGTGAACTAAGTTGACGAAAATCACACCAAGACCTGAAAAGTGGCGATAAAAGGCCGGATATAGGCCTACTGACTGATGACGAAACGTCCAAGAACAACTACGCAAGCTCGGCGAACACAAGGTGAACACCATCCACATCCTGAGCTACGAATATTTTCCTCTATTACTGACAAAACATTAATCGATCACCTGATAGGTTTGGATAACGAACAGGAAGTCGGTTGATAATCGCGCGTGGTGCGCTGAGCAAACATATCTTATATAAATATTCATTGTCTATGATCCGGATTAACATAATAAACGTTCCGGCAAAACGCCTTGAATTCTCTCTGACTATAATATGTTGCCATAGCCAATTTTCCAACGTTTGCGAGTACCAATCACTCCAGGGTATGTCGGGATAGTAGAGCAGGTACTTTTTCCCCAGCAGGCAACCGTGGAATGGTCTGAGTCAAGCCGATTGAAAGAAGCATATTTTTACCTTTCTGATACAAGTGAAATTATTGATGCTATCACTCCAGCTGAAGCACCATTGATGCTTGTCTTTTCACAACGGAATATCAAGTGTACGATGTAAATTCTTGATCCGGCGTTCTAAACTTATTGTACTGAATGCTTTTAAGAGGGTGGATAATGGGCAACATTGTATATGTTTTGAGAATGAACAAAGGCAACGGGCTTTGAAATAACCCGTGTTAAAACGTGCTGGTTGCATAGTTGGGTAGGTTTAATGCACGGTTGCATAAACTTTTATAATTCTTTTCAACCCTTGCCCTTACAGGGATGGGGATGTGAGCAACACATTACTTGGATGTGACAACAACATTACTTGTCATCAATAGCGCCTCGAGTGCTTGACCAAGATAATTGTGGTTTCTGTGTCCGAACATCGTGGTTCGTGGTACGACCCTAATAACAGTTGGCATACAAGGTTGTCACAGCCGGGGAGCGGCAGTGGGAGGCTCCCACTGTCTATACATGGCTCCCATATGGCGTGCGTCTCAAACAGCCTCTGATAACCAAAGCCCAGCTCCTGGCCTGCACGTGGCGTAACTGCTTCTACTGACAGGAGAAGGGGCGAAGGCGGATGACTGGCGCCTCAAAACCAGTTTGCTCCGGGTAGATGGAGCTCGTCAGCCTGGGAGGGCAGTCCATCTAAGGGAAGGAAAACCCTTATTCCAAACCTCCGCTCCCTTGCGGCATACCCGATTGCGGGAAAGGCTTCGGGAGTGAACCCTGAGGAAAAATCCTTGCTGCCTTGCAGGTTGCACCTGGTCGTGCAAAGGCTAGAGAGGCGTACTCGAACAATCGCCGAGGAACTTCAAGAGAGGCGCAAGAACCCTCAAAATGGTCACCGGCTCTCGTGAAGGAAAAAAACCGCTGCCTTGCGGGTAGACTTTTGAGTCAAAGGCTCCGGGTGGGGTCCCCTAAGCTAACCCCCTACTTCAGCCTTGGCAACCGGGTAGTATGTCGCCTTCAACAAGAACCATGGAACCTACATTTTTCTTTCATCATGTACCCTCTTCGTGGTATACTTGTTGGCACGTCGTCTGTAAAGACTTGTGTAATAATAATAATCAATATACTATCTGGGCCATGCCGCTTGAAAGTTAGATTTGCTTTGTCAATAGATTTCTTGCCAAGCGGTGGACTTCGAACCCCTTATACATTGGGCTGATTTGAACGACCTTGACGTTCATTAGCAGCTCCTGTTTTCGACCAGGTTGTTGCGATTCCCCCGTCGGTTGCCGTCTATCGTTTCGCATTAGCTGATTTCGTGTTGTGTCTTGGGATGGTTTCGTGCATATAATCACTGTTTACTAACAAATTTCAGGCTTCTACCATAACACTTGTTACTAAACTCGCAGGTAGCACGCTTGACCTTTGAGGCTTAGTGATGAAAACGTAAACGTATGAACCCGATTAGAGAGGATCAGTGTGTCATCCGATTCCCGGTAGACCGTTGGGAGATTCCACGAGGACGCTTAATGAAAAGTTGTTTCCATGTGATACGCAATGTTGTCTTATTCATCCAATATCACGTCGCGTCACGCTCCTTTCATAGTTATTTTTTTGCAAGCGCAGTTTTTAAATGTTGCAACCAAGTATTTTTATTCTATTTTACCTTTCATTTCTTACCTTGTGCTATTTTCCGCGCACTGTCCCATAACCCGCTAACCAACGTGGAAATTTTTCAGCTGAAACACACACTTCATCCTGACTAACTCACTAACCGGAAAGGAATCAATCCCCTAACTGTTCCTGCAGGCCTGCGAAGCCTTTCATTCTAGTCCGTAAAGTGCCTTTCTGTCTAATCTTCTAACCATGACCGCAAACACGGGGGCGAAGCGCCTGCTGCTCTGCGTGCCGGCCACAATTTTCCTGCTTTTCTCAGTCGCGATTTTCATCCTGCTGCTCGTGTTTGATCAACTTTTTCTAATCCTCCTCGCCAAGGTGGGTGCGCTATTCATCGTTTTTATCCTCTTTGCATGGGTAACCATTTTACTAAAACGGTCCGTTCCGATGTGCCCATCACTCGGGTCTTCCGTTTCATTCACTGCCAAACTTCTCTTGTTTTTACTTTTACAAATCAGAATCTTGCCATTTCGCCCACCTCTCCGATTTATCCGAATTGGATTAAACCCTCGGTGCCTATTTTCTTCAACGTCACTCTTTTCAATGTCACAAACCCGGATGAGATTCTTGCCGGTGGTCGACCTCGCTTGCGCGAGGTTGGGCCATTCGTGTACAGGTCAGTTCCACGAATGATTTTTATTGAATTCCCCTGCCATTTTAGCTGTTCATTCAAGAATTTGAACTGGGTATTATCCGATGAATGTGTGTAGTTCGCACATGCAATCAAACATTCTTGACCGGCTTGTATTCATTAACTCTACTCGTTCACGAAACTTGTTTGAATGCATGTTCCATTTGAGATGTAGGCACCTCTTCTTAGTTTGTTTGTGCTTACTCGTCTATAGAGTCCGTAGCTATTTAAGTCCTACCCTTCCCCATCTTTTATGATTTTACTTTTTCATGGTTGTGCTACCGATGTAATGCTGTCTGTGATGATGATGTATTCATTGTATTCATCTTAGCCTCTTGTCTCTGTGGCATATGAATGTTGTTTTATGGTCTTCTACTCTACGGTATATCGCGCTTGCTTGCACCAACATTCGCTTACTTCAAGCCTGTCCGTCCCATATACCGTGCTGATTAATTCAAGATGGTTCTCGACTGTTGGTGTTTTCCGGAACTGCCGCTTTCATTTGGCCAATTCGGCTTCCTTCATCTCTCACTGTCACTCGCCATCACGAAGCACATGTTTGGGGTATAACAACGTGTGAGCCAAAATGCAGTAGGAAAAGCCGACATATAAAGACATGCAACGAAAACGGACAAGCGAAATATAGTGGGATTGTTTGTACGGCCTTCGAGGACTGGTTAATAACGTCGTCACCCCCTATTCTCGATTGCATCCCTCAGGTCAACGTTCGGTTTAGTTCTTTGTTACCAATGTAGGGATGGGCGATCACGTCAGGCCAATCGAGGCCAAATCCTAACATCCATTGCGTTGCTTGCACATGCTTTGAGGACACTTGCCCGAGCAGCAAAAACACGTCACCCCCGTGTTTCACACTCACTGGTCCCAATTCATCCTCGAGGTCAATCTTTCTAACCATAGTCACGTTCACCCCACGAACGCGTTGATGACTCACCCGCCCACGCAAATCCCGATTCCACAACAATGTCCTCAACATGTGTGTGTGCCAGTTGTCGCTTCGATCTGATTGTTCTATGGATTTTGTGCTAACCGCTTCACCGGAAGCCCTAACCACGAGGGGCTCGTTTGGCCAATCAGGTGGAATTGCATAGCATCATTAGCGACTGACGTTACTCGAACCGTTTTCACGCAATTCTTTCGAAACCCGAACTGGTACGGGTTCGCAATTGTTGTCGTCGGCGCTTCTTGCTCTCGTGTTGTTGTGCCTATAGCCCGAGCTGCATGGATGTGCAATCGTGCAGCATTTCTGTGTTGTACGGCTAACATCGTGCTAAATTGATTGGCCAACGGTAGTGAGCTGCATGCTGAAACACGCTGGAGTCTCACTACCATTTCTAATTCCACCCTCTGTCCAGACCTGGGCAACCTGACAGTATCTGAGCCCACGTGCAGTCTCTGACTGTGCGGCACTTTGCCTGGATCAGGCTTGTGCTTTCATACATATATACATACATACGATTGCACATCTGTGCGATATTCATATATCAATGTCGAACTATTGTTCAGTATTATTGAGAGACCAACGGATAAAGTGTGAATAAAACTACGTTGGAATTGCAACCCTCGTTTGTCATGTGCTTTCGAATAAATTGTAAACGCATATCGACAAAACTTCCTAAGTCCACCGACTCTTCAGGCAAACATTCTTGACCACGGTTGTAAGAATGTTACAAAAAGACCGTTATTATTGTTCATCTACTGATCCATGATTTTGCTGTCACCTCAATCACAACCCTTGCATCCGTACCATCTTTTTCTTTTCCCAGGGAAACTCGGGAGCGATTCGATGTTCGCTTCGAGGAGAACAATACAGTGCGTTTCAAACATCGAATTTTCTATCATTTCGACCGAAACCTTTCGGTGGGAGATCCTGAGGATTTTACACTTTTTACACCCGATTTGTATTATTTGGTGAGTTCGTCTTCCGGTTTTTTAATTCGGGA
>JACCGJ010019937.1:0-33342 GCA_013407085.1 Atriophallophorus winterbourni
GCAGCAGGACAAACACACACACCAAGTAGAACCAATGATAACAAAGATACAGACCCTATGGCTGAGGTTGCAGAATTGCGCAGGGAGGTTAAGAACCTCACACTCAGCCGCAGGCCACAGTCACGCACCCCAACCCACCGGCGCTCGAAAAGCCGTAATAAATCACCAATATGCTGGGTTCACCGGAAGTATGGCGAGAAAGCGCGAAGTTGCATAAAGCCTTGCGCATATCACACCTCGCGAGCGGGAAACTTCCAGGCCGACAAGTAACGACGACTACCGCCGTCGGCCCTAAACGTTCTAGTCGTCTATTCTATATACCCGATAAGCCTACCGGCATACATTTTCTGGTAGACACTGGTGCAGAGGTAAGTGTGCTCCCGGTAGATGCGCACACAACGTCTAGCCCATTAAGCCAGCACTTAAGGGCAGCAAACGGATCCATAATAACAACCTACGGTCAACGCTCTTTGACTCTCGATTTAGGTTTGCGTCGTGAATTCCGCTGGATTTTCACGATCGCCGCGGTCCCATTTGCCATACTAGGCGTTGACTTCTTGCACGCATTCGATCTCCTTGTAGATTCTCGACGCTCGCAACTGATAGATGGAACTACCCGTCTTAAAGTTCTTGGTACCCCGAGCAGAGACGCAAGGATATCTCCGGTATTTAGCTACGGCGACATCGAACCATCATATGCCCCGCTGCTTGCGAACTATCCCAACTTATTCCGCGCATCACCGACTGTACTACCTGCAGTCTCCACCCCAGTGGAACACCATATTACCACTAGTGGGCCTCCGGTTTACGGAAGACCGAGGCGATTAACGCCTGAAAAGTTGCAGATAGCGCGCAAAGAATTCCAGCACATGCTGCAATTGGGCATCATACGACCTTCCAGTAGCCCTTGGTCATCTCCTCTGCACATGGCACCCAAGAAAAACCCAAACGATTGGCGCCCCTGTGGTGATTACCGCAGGTTAAATAAAGCGACGGTACCCGATAGGTACCCGATCCCGCACATTCAAGACCCGGCTGCCAATATCCATGGGTGTACCATTTTTAGCAAGGTAGACCTGGTTCGAGCGTATAACCAAATACCGGTCGCGGAAGCGGACATTCCAAAAACGGCAGTTACCACACCGTTCGGACTTTACGAATTTGTCCGTATGCCGTTTGGTTTATGTAATGCCGCTCAAACCTTCCAGCGATTCATGGACCAGGTTTGCAGAGGTCTAGATTGCGCTTACGTATATCTCGACGATGTACTGATTGCTAGCGCATCCAAAGAGGACCACATGCGCCACCTAACCGCACTTTTTGATCGTTTGTCCAGTCATGGGATAACGATCAATGCGTCTAAGTGCAGTTTCGGCCAGACTCAGATCGATTTCCTGGGTCATTAACTTTCAGCTTCGGGTATTCGGCCACTGGATGAAAACACGGACGCCATCCTTAACTTCCCAGAGCCAACAACATTTAAGGAGCTCCGGCGTTTTCTGGGACTGGTAAACTTTTACCGCAGATTCATCCCACAGTGCGCACGAATATCCCAGCCTTTAAGTGATTTGCTCCGTGGTAGTGCGAAGATATTACTACTTACGGAAGAAGCCAAATCGGCTTTCACTTTGTTAAAATCCCACATAACAAACATCAAATCACTTAGCCACTATAGGCCCGACGCCCCGCTGTCCTTATTTACGGACGCATCTGCCGAAGCAGTGGGGGCGGTACTTCAACAATCCGTTGATGGGTCATGGTTCCCTATATCGTTCTTCTCTAAGCGGCTCCAGCCCGCAGAGACCCGATATAGCACGTTTGGTAGAGAACTTTTGGCTATCTACCTCGGAATCAAACATTTTCGCCATTTCCTGGAGGGCAGACAGTTCGCAGTGTTTACTGATCATAAGCCCCTCATCCACTCGCTCAGCAAGTCATCAGAGCGATATTCTCCTAGAGAGACGCGGCACCTGGATTTTGTCAGTCAATTCACGACTGACATACAACATATCGCAGGTGACCAAAACCCGGTCGCGGATGCACTCTCTCGAATAAATGTAGTAGAGTTGCCGTCCTCTATCGACCTCGGTGAAATCGCCGCAGCGCAAGCTGCTGACACTGAAACAGCACAGCTCAGGGACTCCACTTCCCTTGACATTAGACTTTTACCCTTGCCTGACGGCTCGGGCGATATCCTGTGCGACGTTTCACAAACCACACCCCGACCACTGATTCCATCTGCATTCAGGCGGCGCGTTTTTGAGGGATTACACAATCTCTCCCACCCTGGCATTCGTGCCAGTGTTAAAATGATAACGGCTCGATTTATTTGGCCAAAAGCTAGTAAGGATATTCGAAGTTGGGCCAAAGCGTGTCGTGAATGCCAGCTCACGAAAATCCATCGACACACCAAGAGTCCATTAGGAACTTTTGTCGAACCGGATGAGCGCTTCTCACACACACGTAGACTTAGTCGGCCCATCGCCCCCTTCACGCGGCCACATATATATCCTCACGATAATCGACCGTTTCACCAGGTTGCCTGAGGCCATCCCACTGCACAACTGCTCTTCCGAGACAGTTGCCCATGCCTTTTCGAGTGTTGGGTGGCACAGTTCGGTTGTCCGGGTATTGTCACTACGGACCCAGGTTCCTATTTCGATGGTGCCTTCAGTAAATTGCTAGCTACTCTGGGTTGCCAGCATCACCGAACTACAGCTTACCACCCCGCGGCGAATGGGATGGTCGAAAGGTTGCACAGGCAGCTCAAGGCGGCATTGATGGCGCATGGAGGTATTGACTGGACCGAAGTACTACCGATCGTCCTCCTAGGTTTGAGGTCAACCTTTAAAACCCCTTTGCAGGCTACCGTAGCCGAATTGACATACGGTCGCGCCATCGCTCTACCTGGCGAGTATGTCGCCCCACACAAACAATCCCCCTTCGCCTACGGCGATTACGTGGCGCGCTTGCGCTATTACATGGGTCGTTTTCGCCCATCACCCCCGCGGCTTCAGGCCAAATCATCACATGTCCCAAAGGAGTTGGCTGATTGTCCACATGTTTTTCTCCGGAATGACATGGTGAAGCACCCTCTTCACCCTCCTTATACTGGACCGTTCAGAGTAATTCGGCGGTCTCCCAAAACGGTCGTCATTGACCGTGTCGGCAAGCATGACACTGTCTCAATCGACAGAGTCAAACCGGCTTTCATGGACGAAGAAGTTATCCCAAATGACCCAACGCCAACCCCGGCACCACTGGTCATTACCCCTCCTGTCCCTACAGCTAACCCAGAGCCGGCCACTACAGGAACTAAACGTGCCAAACGGCAACCCGTTCGATTCGCAGATTTCGTTGTAGATAGTTAATACTTTCATATCTATCGGCATACACGCGTGCATTATTTAGTACCTCATTCTAATCACTCGGTCGTGGCCCTAAACCCATGCACCAGGGAGTTTTCTTTTTATTTCTTCCCTCAGGTACGCACCCACCCACCGCTGATGCCACCGAATCGCGCACCCTTCCTGGTCCACCTACGCTTGCCCCCAACTCACCCGGTAGCCCTAACCACCAACAAGAGCACAAATGTTCCAACACGTCTGTCACGTCACACAAGGTCCTTACCAGCCCAGATTGACGCGCCATCCGATTCTCCTGGCGCGGCCATTTACCATCCTTCTTCGGGACACAGGAAATTCTGAGCAGGGACTGTGTTTTCGAAGCTTCTGGTTCTTGTTGTCAAGCCTACGAATGCGCCTGCTTCTGCTCAAATTGGGTTCATACTAAGACCACGCCAAACAGGAAAATCCCGCTAGCAGCTGTTCACTCCATGTGAGGCGGCTTGGCAGTACGTTCACTCACATGTGAGACGCTACTTGGCTTAGTCCTGATCGGTTCACCGTACATCCTACTCTCGAACCACCGAAGATCGACCCACGCAGACCGAGCGCCCTGGCTGACTTCTATTTGACTGGTTGCTGAGAGACTACGTTCCTGTCCGAGGTAACCTGACACCCGCATGGCCACGCTACTGGCAACTCCCGATCAGAAGTCCTCGCTGACCAGACTTCTTGGAGGGGGGCTGTGTAACACCGCATGTTTTGCCTCATCAAAACATTGACCTTGACAATTAATTAACTTCCGTTTCGTTCGTGCGTGCATCGTAATCGCTCTGTACACGTTTTTGGCTACCGCTATATATCTTCCAGTCAACCTGCCTTTTCTCCAACGTTCTTGGGGATATTATTGTAGTAACCTGGTCTACTACAAATTGGTGAGCCCGACATACACGCATTCTTCGTGTATCTTTCCGGTAAGTCAAGCGTTTTTCCGACTATTATTTTTTTTCGGCATTTATTTTTTTGGTTACGTATTTCTGTGTGTTTCGTTTTTTATTTTGCGCCTGCTATTTCAATCAGTTTATTTTGTCACTTTCACGGTTCATCATGAGTGAATCTAAGCGCATATTATTGGCCTCTACGGCCATCACAGTTCCCAGTTTCATTCCACAGGACCCCGAGTATTGGTTCTACTTTTTTGAAACGGAACTTAGCGCCAAGAACATCGTAGATGACGCAGCGATGTTCTCCCTTTTGACACAAAAACTGCCCACCGACATATTATTGCAGGTTCGCGACGCAGTCCTCACTGCCCCCGAAGGCGACCGCTACCATAGCCTCAAACAAGCCGTGATTTCCCGCACGGTCCCGTCCGAACGCGTTAGGCTGCAACAGCTTTTTGGCGATCTGGAGGTTGACGGAAAAAAGCCATCTACCATATTGATGGAGATGCGACGACTTCTGGGGTCAGCCCGTATGGACGAGTCGTTAATTCGGGAACTTTGGGTCCAGCGCCTACCGAAGTACGTGCAGGCTATCTTAGTTTCAGCAAAAAGTACTCCGATATCTGAGCTGGCAGAGATGGCGGATGGCATCGCCGAGTGCATACATTCTCATCCGGATGCCCATATCACCGCCGTAGCAACAGGACAAACACACACACGAAGTAGAACCAATGATAACAAAGATACAGACCTTATGGCTGAGGTTGCAGAATTGCGCAGGGAGGTTCGGAACCTCACACTCAGCCGCAGGCCACAGTCACGCACCCCAAACAACCGGCGCTCGAAAAGCCGTAATAAATCACCAGTATGCTGGGTTCACCGGAAGTATGGCGAGAAAGCGCGAAGTTGCATAAAGCCTTGCGCATATCACACCTCGCGAGCGGGAAACTTTCGGGCCGACAAGTAACGACGACTACCGCCATCGGCCCTAAACGTTCTAGTCGTCTATTCTATATACCCGATAAGCCTACCGGCATACATTTTCTGGTAGACACCGGTGCAGAGGTAAGTGTGCTCCCGGTAGATGCGCACACAACGTCTAGCCCATTAAGCCAGCACTTAAGGGCAGCAAACGGATCCATAATAAAATCTACGGTCAACGCTCTTTGACTCTCGATTTAGGTTTGCGTCGTGAATTCCGCTGGATTTTCACGATCGCCGCGGTCCCTTCTGCCATACTAGGCGTTGACTTCTTGCACGCATTCGATCTCCTTGTAGATTCTCGACGCTCGCAACTGATAGATGGAACTACCCGTCTTAAAGTTCTTGGTACCCCGGGCAGAGACGCAAGGATATCTCCGGTATTTAGCTACGGCGACATCGAACCATCATATGCCCCGCTGCTTGCGAACTATCCTAACTTATTCCGCGCATCACCGACTGTACTACCTGCAGTCTCCACCCCAGTGGAACACCATATTACCACTAGTGGGCCCCCGGTTTACGGAAAACCGAGGCGATTAACGCCTGAAAAGTTGCAGATAGCGCGCAAAGAATTCCAGCACATGCTGCAATTGGGCATCATACGACCTTCCAGTAGCCCTTGGTCATCTCCTCTGCACATGGCACCCAAGAAAAACCCAAACGATTGGCGCCCCTGTGGTGATTATCGCAGGTTAAATAAAGCGACGGTACCCGATAGGTACCCGATCCCGCACATTCAAGACCTGGCTGCCAATATCCATGGGTGTACCATTTTTAGCAAGGTAGACCTGGTTCGAGCGTATAACCAAATACCGGTCGCGGAAGCGGACATTCCAAAGACGGCAGTTACCACACCGTTCGGACTTTCCGAATTTGTCCGTATGCCGTTTGGTTTATGTAATGCCGCTCAAACCTTCCAGCGATTCATGGACCAGGTTTGCAGAGGTCTGGATTGCGCTTACGTATATCTCGACGATGTACTGATTGCTAGCGCATCCAAAGAGGACCACATGCGCCACCTAACCGCACTTTTTTTATCGTTTGTCCAGTCATGGGATAACGATCAATGCGTCTAAGTGCAGTTTCGGCCAGACTCAGATCGATTTCCTGGGTCATCAACTCTGTGCTTCGGGTATTCGGCCACTGGATGAAAACACTGACGCCATCCTTAATTTCACAGAGCCAACAAAATTTAAGGAGCTCCGGCGTTTTCTGGGACTGGTAAACTTTTACCGCAGATTCATCCCACAGTGCGCACGAATCTCCCAACCTTTAAGTGATTTGCTCCGTGGTAGTGCGAAGACATTACTACTAACGGAAGAAGCCAAATCGGCGTTCACTTTGTTAAAATCCCACATAACAAATATCAAATCACTTAACCATTATAGGCCCGACGCCCCGCTGTCCTTATTTACGGACGCATCTGCCGAAGCAGTGGGGGCGGTACTTCAACAATACGTTGATGGGTCATGGTTCCCTATATCGTTCTTCTCTAAGCGGCTCCAGCCCGCAGAGACCCGATATAGCACGTTTGGTAGAGAACTTTTGGCTATCTACCTCGGAATCAAACATTTTCGCCATTTCCTGGAGGGCAGACAGTTCGAAGTGTTAACTGATCATAAGACCCTCATCCACTCGCTCAGCAAGTCATCAGAGCGATATTCTCCTAGAGAGACGCGACACCTGGATTTTGTCAGTCAATTCACGACTGACATACAGCATATCGCAGGTGCCCAAAACCCGGTCGCGGATGCACTCTCTCGAATAAATGTAGTAGAGTTGCCGTCCTCCATCGACCTCGGTGAAATCGCCGCAGCGCAAGCTGCTGACACTGAAACAGCACAGCTCAGGGACTCCACTTCCCTTGACATTAGACTTTTACCCTTGCCTGACGGCTCGGGCGATATCCTGTGCGACGTTTCACAAACCACACCCCGACCCCTGATTCCATCTGCATTCAGGCGGCGCGTTTTTGAGGGATTACACAATCTCTCCCACCCTGGCATTCGTGCCAGTTTTAAAATGATAACGGCTCGATTTATTTGGCCAAAAGCTAGTAAGGATATTCGAAGTTGGGCAAAAGCGTGTCGTGAATGCCAGCTCACGAAAATCCATCGACACACCAAGAGTCCATTAGGAACTTTTGTCGAACCGGATGAGCGCTTCTCACACATACACGTAGACTTAGTCGGCCCATTGCCCCCTTCACGTGGCCACATATATATCCTCACGATAATCGACCGTTTCACCAGGTGGCCTGAGGCCATCCCACTTCACAACTGCTCTTCCGAGACAGTTGCACATGCCTTTTTCGAGCGTTGGGTGGCACAGTTCGGTTGTCCGGGTATTGTCACTACAGACCGAGGTTCCCATTTCGATGGTGCCTTCAGTAAATTGCTAGCTACTCTGGGTTGCCAGCATCACCGAACTACAGCTCACCACCCCGCGGCGAATGGGATGGTCGAAAGGTTGCACAGGCAGCTCAAGGCGGCATTGATGGCGCATGGAGGTATTGACTGGACCGAAGTCCTACCGATCGTCCTCCTAGGTTTGAGGTCAACCTTTAAAACCCCTTTGCATGCTACCGTAGCCGAATTGACATACGGTCGAGCCATCGCTCTACCTGGCGAGTATGTCGCCCCACACAAACAATCACCCTTTGCCTACGGCGATTACGTGGCGCGTTGCGCCATTACATGGGTCGTTTTCGCCCATCACCCCCGCGGCTTCAGGCCAAATCATCACATGTCCCAAAGGAGTTAGCTAATTGTCCACATGTTTTTCTCCGGAATGACATGGTGAAGCATCCTCTTCACCCTCCTTATACTGGACCGTTCAGAGTAATTCGGCGGTCTCCCAAAACGGTCGTCATTGACCGTGTGGGCAAGCATGACACTGTCTCAATCGACAGGGTCAAACCGGCTTTCATGGACGAGGAAGTTATCCCAAATGACCCAACGCCAACCCCGGCACCACTGGTCATTACCCCTCCTGTCCCTACAGCTAACCCAGCGCCGGCCACTTCAGGAACTAAACGTGCCAAACGGCAACCCGTTCGATTCGCAGATTTCGTTGTAGATAGTTAATACTTTCATATCTATCGGCATACACGCGTGCATTATTTAGTACCTCATTCTAATCACTCGGTCGTGACCCTAAACCCATGCACCAGGGAGTTTTCTTTTTATTTCTTCCCTCAGGTACGCACCCACCCACCGCTGATGCCACCGAATCGCGCACCCTTCCTGGTCCACCTACGCTTGCCCCCAACTCACCCGGTAGCCCTAACCACCAACAAGAGCACAATTGTTCCAACATGCCTGTCACGTCACACAAGGTCCTTACCAGCCCAGATTGACGCGCCAACCGATTCTCCTGGCGCGGCCGTTTACCATCCTTCTTCGGGACGCAGGAAATTCTGAGCAGGGACTGTTTTTTCGAAGCTTCTGGTTCTTGTTGTCAAGCCTACGAATGCGCCTGTTTCTGCTCAAATTGGGTTCATACTAAGACCACGCCAAACGGGAAAATCCCGCTAGCAGCTGTTCACTCCATGTGAGGCGGCTCGGCAGTACGTTCACTCTCATGTGAGACGCTACTTGGCTTAGTCCTGATCGGTTCACCGTACATCCTACTCTCGAACCACCGATGATCGACCCACGCAGACCGAGCGCCCTGGCTGACTTCTATGTGACTGGTTGCTGAGAGACTACGTTCCTGCCCGGGGTAACCTGACACCCGCCTGCGCCACGCTACTGGCAACTCCCGATCAGCAGTCTTCGTTGACCAGACTTCTTGGAGGGGGGCTGTGTAACACCGCTTGTTTTGCCTCATCACAAAACATGGACCTTGCCTCATTAACTCCGTTTCGTTCGTGCGTCCATCCGTGATCGCTCTGAACGTTTGACTTACGCTATATATATTCCCGTCAACCTGCCTCTTCTCAAACGTTCTTGGATCGTTATTGTTAGTAAACCTGGTTTCACTACATGACTGTGCGGCAACTTTGCCTGGATCATGCTTGTTGCTTCCACTCCCACTCACTTCACTAGGCTTATTTCACCCACCTTTTGGCTTAAATATAGTTATCATTATTGTTTCAATTCAGGTTTTTATCATAAACAAATATCTCTAAATAAAAAAATCGAAACATCTAAAACAATAATTTTTATGATTATTTATTTATAACGCTGCTGTAGTGTCAGGTTACCTAGGGTCTAGGCATGTCTCGTCACGTTGCTACACATCTTCATCGTAACCGTGCGTATTATAATCATTTTACCATATGACCATATCCTTAACCGTTATCTGCTTATATTTAACCCATTTATGTAAGAAAATATGGTTTATCATAATGTATTTATTTAAAAAAACAAAAAAACGCCAAAAATGCAAAAAATACTGTTTTTGTGATTTTTTTTATCGTTTATAATCGATTTACTATTTCTTTTTGATGACCTCTCACCATGATGGTGGAGAGAATATCTTTAATTGTGTTCCAGTGTCTCCGACTCCCAAACCAACTCCGATACTGGCCCTCGCTCCTTCCGCATAAAACTGATTCTTCTATATAAACCGAAAGCCCTACTGGCGAACAGTTTTTATTTCCCTTATTCGACAATTCTTCGACTTTTTTGGATCGTAAAATTGGCCCAAACGTCATGCAAATTTAACCACAATCTCTCCTCATCCCCTCCATTTTCTAATGTTTTTTCAATTTATCTTCGGTTTTTTATATACTTTTCTTCAATCACATCCACCAACATTCCGAAGAAGTCAATTTATACATTTATGGAAACACTCTCTTTATTTCATAAATTTATTTTTACTGTGACAATTAAATCTTCATGCGCACCATTTCTTTTATGATTTTTTGTCTTTTATTTTCTTTTTTTCAATCCCTGCTCCAGAATCTATCGTATCCTCTCCATTTGCTTGATTTGATGCAATCTAGATAAATCTTTATTACTGTGTGACATTGCGCGAAAAAATTAACTTTTTTAGAATTGTAAATTTACCATCCTTTATTAAACGGAAAAATATTCAAAAATTCCGCTTGATAAGGTCATTCTTACAATTTATATATTTTGTACACATTGATAACCTCATCATGTTTTGCATGCCTTGGTTTACCAAGAATATAGTATTATTATTATTATCACGTGTCGTCGCTTAAGAGGCGACTTAATTGAAGCCTTTGAGATCTTGAAGGGGTTGAGCGGCGTTATCATGAACGACTTCTTTGCCTTAAGTCCCGAGCTGGGCAACCGCGGGTATTTCCTCAAGATTGCTGAGGAGTAAAGAAGAAGAAGGGAGTGACTTAATTCGTGTGCAAGAATTTTCAGCAATACATTAATTTCTTCACAAAATACAAATATAATGAAATGTGTAAAGTGCAGCACAATGAAATGATACTTGAGATAATAAAGTGTCAGGTTACCATAGGCTAGACAAATGTTGGGGGAATTAGAAAAATAAAAACCGGAGAATAACTGAAACATCTCAGCGTCATTTGAAAAATTGTAAAGCGCATCTTTAACTCCATAACATCTTTCGACTGATAAACCATGTATCGAGCCAATTATGGAACAAAAGTGTTTCTAAATTTATTAGTTCTCGAATAGGGAATAACATAGTAACTTCGGGTGGAGGAAAAAGTTTCACAAGAAGCAAGGCTTTTGTTCAGTGGATGTTAACAATTAGAAGAAAAATAGTTGCGATGAACCTGTTGCATTCACGAAAGTGACGATCAACAATAGTGTCTAGAATACCATCCGCGGGAACACAACTTAATATTGAGATGAGCTTAATACTTCTACTAATTATCATAAAATCCTTTTCCAAAAGACCAGGAAAATTTATGGGGGAAGCGTAAAGCAGGTGTGTAATGATGCACGAAGAAAAAGTTGAACAACTTTTAGTGGTATGGAGAGAGAACGGAGGCGAAGGGCATAGAATGACATTTGGCGCACCTTTATGAATTGATTTGTTACATGTCTGGTTCAGCTAAGATTGTCAGATGTTGTTACGCCAAGATTCTCGGAGCTGTAACATTTTCGAACACAAAGCCGTTAAACGAAACGCGAGGAATTTTATCATGAAGGGCTAAACAACGCTGTCCGGTCATGCTGGAAAATACCATCTGGTTGAATTTTGAGGGATTCGAAGATAAACCAAACGTGGATGAAAATTGAACAATGTTCGAAACCACTGATTCTAAAACATGTTGCTCGATCCGAAGAGTATGGTTTATTGCAACGGCAACGTCATCAGTGTTTTCAATAGTAAGTGTCGGAGGGTCACAAAGAAGATCAAAAATATAAAGGGAAAATAAAAATGGGGACAATATTTCACCCTGAAGGACACCACTCGGAATCGGCATTTCACGGAAGGCATTTCAGTTCACAACTTTATATTGGAGACGACCTTCAAATTAAGATGCAATCCAATGAAGTATAATTGTTGTAAAGCCACGGTCAAATAACTTTTGCAATCAAGATTTTCTCAGACTACTGTTGAAAGCATCTGTATAATCCAAAAAATTTGTACGGCTTTCGATTCACTATCTAAAGAACGTGTGATATAATCCGGGAGCAAAGCGACAGCATCAACTTTTGACCGATTTTTTACGATAAGCGAACCGAGAAGCATCGTTTACCTGAGAGCTGGATGCCATTCTTCGTATTACAATGCTTTCAAATGCCTTGAGCCACTGCGAGGTGCACGCGATCGGGTGGTATTTACCAGGATAGTTTTGGGATCAGGGTTATACAGACATATTTACACCAGTCAGGCATAATAACTCTTCCCATGCAGCGATTGGAAACGGATGTGGTGGGAGATGAATGTTCTCTAGTACATTCCTTTATTCAATGGGCAAGAGTTTGTATGCACCTGCAGACTTAAAACTCGAGACAGCTGAAAGTGCGCAAAAGACCCCGGATACGTTCGTGAAGGGTTGATCGGAATACGAGGATGGGGGCAAAATGAAGTTATGTGCACAGACATTATCAGTTATACAGGACACAAAAGATTCGTTCAAGGTATTATTATCCAAAATAGATGGGGATCCATTGTAGTTCTTTCAGCGAATTTGTTTCTGCGCCCGCCATAGGTGACGACTGTCTTTCGTTTTGAGAAGCGTGTTCGTGTACAGCTTTTCAAGACGTCGAATTTCGAACTTGACTGACTGAGAAAGATGCCCAACAGTGTTACTATCTTGTATTTTAAAGGCTTTCTCTTTCAATCTTCTTAGGCGCTTTAGGTGGGCAGAGGAAAAACGATGGGTACTTACAAAAATAGTTTCTTTAGGACAACAGATTTCAAAACAAAAATTAAGATAGGATGTCCGAACATCACATTCTATAGAGACATCATTTTCATGAAAAATATTGAAATCAGTGGTAGAGAGCATGTCTTTCAGGGCTGAAATATTGTCAGGTTGACAAGCTCTAGAAGTCACCTTTCTGCCATTTCTGCGGGTGAGGTATCTATGCCCAGTGCTTTCATAAATTTCAGGGAGAATTTTGATAACACAATGGTCAGAATTACCAAATGGAGCAAACTTGCGGCGAAATCCAAAAATGCTTTACCTCGAGTTGAGAAATAAACAATTTTTTGAGACACAATAGGCAAAACATGGATAAATTGCAGTTATTGAGGTCACCAACTAAGAGGAGCAAAGAATTATGAAAATGAGTAAGTTTTATTAAGAGTTCATCAATGAATGCGTTAAAAACGTTAAATTGACAATTGGGGATAACATAAAAAATTAACAAAACGAGGGATCAAAAGATTACGGGGGTTGCATTTAACAGCCAAGCAGAGTATCTCGAGCTTATCAAAAATGAAAATCTGTCTGCAGTACGAACACCACTCAGTTCGAATATCAGTAATTACTCCTCCAACACGATTCACCAAGGTACAGGTTCGGTCAAGTTGAAAACAGCAGAATCCTTCAATGGAAACCAACGCATTTTCTATTGCCTAATGAAGCTAGGTTTCTTGAAACACGGCAACGCCAGTATGCTTTGAAATTTTCGAAGTGAGTAGTTGTGAAATTTTGCCGTACTTTGACCACAAGGAACGAACGTTCGATGATAAAATACAAGGTAAGTGCATTCTAAAAATGACATGACGTCTTCGAAGGGCGACTTGCCAACCTACACGATGTTTCTTCTTCTTTTTTAATGTTTGCTTTAATATATATCCAATTTTTGCCGAATTCTAAAGCCAAAGTTTTTATATCGGAATTCTCACTATGAAACACGGCATAACGTAAATATTTCAATCTTTGCGTGTTCAAAATCAACCTATGTTGCAGCAAAAACATGACGAATACAGAAAATGATAGCGATCGAACGTATCAAAAAGAAGAAAAATAATGTGGAGAAAAGAAATGATTGTGCACGACCGATTTGAAGGCCCCGCTCTTAGACAAGGCTTCCGGAAAAACGTCTGCAGCCTCATGGTGGCGAATTTAAATAAATGAATAAATGAGTATTTTATTCTTGGAATTCCAAGGCATGCTAAGCATGATCGGTAATTATCAAAGTTGTTTGTATACATGAAGCATAAAAAATGGAAAATAATTATTAACATTTTCAAGTCATACGTGCTGGTAATTTTTCGTTCGTTAAAATGGTCAAGGTAAATGATAATCAATCAGTTTTACAGAAATTCAATATATAAGCAGTTATTGTATGAAAAGAAAATCGGGTGAGGGGAAAAATGTCACGAAGAATATTAAAGAACGATGGACCGGAACATCGAAGATGTGAGGAATCTCGAAGAGTCAGAATCTTCAAAAATGTTCAGTTGGAACACATTATTATTGTTGAATATATGTTTGAATAGAGAGTGTCTTTTTGTGGTTATTCATAGAAAATTTGCCGTCACAGTGTTGACTCGTTTGTGAGCCGGAATTCTTCATATGGATGTAATCGATCATCATGATTGATCATCAGTGTTGCCGAAAACATTCTAGACTTTTTCTTGCAATAACTGTGTTTTCGTAATATATCAGATCACGTACCGATTACCTGGAAACAACTTTAAATACCGTTACCTTTATATTTATTTAACTTTAAATTCCGCTGAAACAAATGACCTTGAACCAATTGTTTTTGCAAATGTACATCCAATAACCCGATTGTACAAATCTTTTGGAAATTATTGATCATGTTTAACATGCCTTGGATTTCCAAGAATAAAATTTATTTATTTATTTATTTATTTAGAGAGGTAATCCGAAGCAGCTGAAACCATGCTTCTCTCCACGTATTAACTTCGCAAATCCTCTACTCCAATCCGCATCTTCGCCGACCTACCATGGGCAGCACGGCAAGCCAAAAAAGCCGTCATTTGACTGGAAGCAGGATAATGACAAACGTAGTATATACGTACACGGCATTCCTGAGCTTTCTGACGCCGACGAATCCAAAAACAACATTCACGACTGTGAGCAATGGCGCCTTATACAGCAGCAATCTGACATAACCGCCAACCTCACAACATCGCTAAAACGCCTACCCAAGTCACCGAACTATAAAGGCAATGACCCCCGAATTACGAAAATAACATTTCAATCGGAAAGTATGTCACTTCGGCGCTGACTGTTGGTATGCGAACCGATGAAAAGCTCCATTAGAAATTCGCCTTCGTTCGTCTATCGATACCAATCGGATTAGATCCGAACGAAAATTACCGACCCAACACCCGAGGTCGAACAACCGGAATTATGTGAAGCAGCCGCCTCAAAAAACCTACCACAGCCGATCCCTTCCGGATCGGCTTCCTAGGTGTTACACCTCACGAGCCAACGCAACCGCCATACACTGTCCTGTTGCTAGACGAACATCCGAGGATTCATGGACAAATTCTCCGAATTAAAACTGCTCCATTCCACAAAAACTTTGATCTCATTGCCATCACAGAAACCTGGTTGACCCCAACCATATTGGATACTTAACTGATGCCCCAAACATGCTGTCATTCCGGATTTATCGTAAGACTAGGGGTGGAGGTGTCCTACTGTATTACAATCAAGCGCTATGCTGTGAAGAGATCGAAGACCCTGATCTGTCTGTTCCTGACACTTTGTGGTGTAGAGTTTTCTTGCAGCGCGACGACGTGGCCTTGTTGGGTGTGATCTACCGCCCTCCAAATGCGGATTCTCATACAGACTCTTCTTTGCTGACTGCCATCCGACTCGGACTTTCTCAACACTTCACGCATGTCCTCATAATGGGAGACTTCAACTCTCCGGGTGTATCGTCAGGCTCGCCCAGCCATCAGTTTGGACGTGACTTATCAGAATTGATTGCTACCCATCCATTGTACAGCCATGTCAACGAACCGACACGATTCTGCGGCCACCAGATCCCGTCTACCCTCGATCTGATACTCACCAACGAAGAACTGATGGTCGAAAACATGATGATCGAACCACCACTGGGTCATGCTGATCATGCCGTGCTGATATTTGACTACCTCTGCTACTCTCATTATGTGGGGATACCGGACGCCACTACTAGAAGGATTACGAACTACACGCTACTGCGTGAGCTTGTTGCCGCGAACACGTGGGACTTGCTACATACTACGCAACTTGATACTGCTTGGAGTTATTTTGTTACACGATGGCACACATTACTTGACCTATCATCGACCATGAAGGCAATACCAACAAAACGCGACCGACCGACAATTAGAAGCCGGACCAAAAAAATGATGGCACTACGGAACCTTGCATGGCATACTTTCTCTCGATGCCCCACCTCAGAGAACTGGGAATTCTACAGATTATTGCGAAATCAGTGTACATCTCTCAAACGCAATGATCAATTCCTTTACCAACAACAGCTAACTTTGAGACTTCTAGACAACCCGAAGCTGCTATACAAGGAGATCAACGCTCGGAGGAAAGTGAAAACAGGTATCCCTTCGCTCAAGACACCCTCGGGTCTATCCACGTCACCTGAAGAAGTCGCCAGCACTTTGGGCGCGCAGTACGCTCCCATCTTTCGTGCTGCCCCTAAGTCCGTAGTCATACTTGCACCAGTGTCTCCTGTGCCTTCATTGAGCTCAATCATCTTCAGCCGCGACGCCGTCTACCACAAATTGACCCACCTGCGACAGAATAGCTCCCCGGGTATAGATCACATACACCCAAAGGCTTTGAATGCAGTCGCAGCATATATCTCAAACGATCTGGCGCTATATTTCCAGCGTTCACTCGACTCAGCTGAAGTCCCACAAACTTGGAAACAAGGCTTGATCACTCCGGTCTTTAAAGGAGGCGACCGCACCTTACCAGCTAATTACCGCCCGGTGACCCTGCTGTCTGTGATCTCAAAGGTCATGGAAAGTATTATAGCTGACACCATCACACGCCACCTTGAGGAAAATCACATCCTTGCTCATGAACAGCATGGTTTCCGGCCAGGACACTCCTGCCTATCCAACCTCCTGTTGGCCAGGGACGATTGGACGAAAGCCGTGGACTGCCGGGTGGCAGTTGACGTGGCATACCTGGATTTTTCGAAAGCCTTTGATAGAGTTGATCACCTTATTCTCATTCAAAAGCTACGCCACTACGGAATCGATGACCCCTTGTTGACGTGGATCAGCCGATTTCTGCAAGATCGCACATCGTGTGTGCGCGTCAAAGACGCCTATTCAGACTGTTTCCCGGTAACCAGTGGGGTTCCGCAGGGATCCGTACTCGGACCCACTCTCTTCCTTATATTCATCAATGATATCAGCATGATCTTATCAAGCTCATTTTTACTCTTCGCGGATGACCTCAAGGTTTGGCGTCGTATATCTAGCTTCGAAGATCATCAAATCCTGCAACGTGACCTCGACCGCCTCTATCAGTGGTCATTAGAACACAATTTACCGTTCAACTCAGAAAAATGCCACATTCTGACCATTCGACACTCTGTTCGTTACGCTTATCACTTGGGGGACGAACTTTTGCGCCATGTGGACCAGGTAAGCGACCTCGGCGTCATCGTACAGCACGACTTGGGCTGCTCCAGCCAGTGCAACAAGGCTGCAAGAACCGCAAACCACAGTGTTGGTCTTCTGAGGCGACTTTTCAGACGCTTTGACCGACGACTCTTCCCACAGCTACTGTCCGCCTACATCCGCCCCCCGCTCGAATATGCAGTCAGTGCGTGGCATCCGTGGCTCCAACAAGACATGAACGCCCTCGAACAGCCACAACGGCGAGCAACAAAGCTTATCAACGGCCTTTAAAACATGTCCTACGAAGAACGGCTGCGGTATAACGGCCTCTTCTCAATCCGCTACCGACTCCTCCGCGGAGATTTGCTTTTGACCTTTCGCATTCTCACAGAGAATCACCACCCTTGCAAGTCCTTGATGCCTCTATCCAATCGACGTACTCATCGTGGGCACAATCTCAAGATTGCTCATCAGAACAGCCGATTGAACAGTCGACGGTATTTCCTACCCCTTCGCATATGCCGTGTATGGAACGCTCTCCCGCCGGAGGTGGTATGTGCTGAGTCACTGTCTTCGTTTAAGCAACGTCTAGACAAACACCTTTGGCAATCAACTTTCAAATGACTTGTTTATCTTTCGCCATTCCGTTCTACCCCATTATACTACATACCACTCACATATCCATAAATAACTAACATTTTTCCAGTCTTTTCTCCCCAGCTTGCAAGCATCAACGTTGCTCACGCCAAAGCAACCGTCCGCAAGTCCGTCATGCACTGGAGGACGTGGTGGGAATGTGTCTTGGGCTGACACTTCTCCCTATAAAAAGCCACAAATGTCCAATCAAGGTGTATGCTATACGCGAACATGGCCCGCTATAAGGCCTATTTGCCTCCGTTTCTATCTCATCATGTATGCTTTTTAGCACGCTTTGTGCGACCCTCTGTACACACCACCCAGTGGTTTATTACAAGCTTTCAGCTTTTATTACCACAATAAAACTATTAACTATTGACTATTGACTTCCCTGGCGTTTCTCTTACACTCCCAGCATACCCATTTCATGAAACTATTTTTACAATACGTTTCATAATGCTTGGCAAGAATGCCAGAGCATTTCGGATGCGCCCATCTCTGGCACACATCACAAGCTATGCCTTTCACAACCTTCTTACCACATTCAATTGAAATGCAGGGATATGAAACTTGAGGCATGGTTTGATTTTTTCAAAAATTTGAATAACTATGAATATATATAAAAATTTTCAAAAACGTAATAGAATATGTTGATTCTAGTTACGATGTGTATATAATGCGATAAATTGATTAACAATTTACAGCAAAAATCAGAGAATAGCGAATAGGAAATAGATTATGTGGAAGAGCGTGGGAAATACAACCAAGTTAAACGTACCGCGCAGTTTCAGTTCAGTTTGCACAGGACAGTACAGTACAGTAGGCACAGGACAGTAAGTGACTGACAAGCCTATCGAGCGCCCAGAATTTCTTTCGGTGGAAAGCTGCGGAGAAGCGCCCACCACTGCCAAAGGGTCAAGTCTTTTTCTCCGTGTGGAAAATCTGATGGTCGTAGGACTAGGAGAATGTAGTTGGAGAAGCACCGCGCTATAATCGATGCACTGCCAAAAGGTAATTTCCTTCCTTCACTGTTTGCAATCTCTGATGATCGCGGTGCCAGGCGCTGTAGTATTAGGATAGTAGTAGGACAGCAACGCGCAATAATCGATGCTGGAAAAAAGAAAAGGCCAACGAGCCAATCGAGCGTTCAGAATTTCTTTCGGTGGAAAGCTGCAGAGAAGCAACCACCACTGCCAAAGTGTTTTTTCTTATTGTGATTTGGAAAGTAAGGTAGGGTTTCTCTTCACCAGCATGGTGAGAGGTCAGCTATTCAGGAAACAATGCAAAAATATGCGTGAAAAATGTGTGGTGTGTGAAATCACTAGCCTAGTCGAGGTTAGGTGAAACACAGTCATAGACTGCATGTGGGCTAATTTGCTGTCAGGTTGTCCAGGCCAAGACAGATGTGATAAAAATGTGAAAATACGTTTTTTTGTTTTTTAAAGTTTTTTATTAGACAATGTGCCGGAATATGATAGACCATTTAACGTCTATTTCCCTTTAAAAGCCCAACACATTTAGGAGGCTTACTATACAATGTGGAAGCTTGTTCTCAAAGTTGACCACACGGTTGCTGGAAAAGTGCTCACAAGCCAGCAACCTGGGCCTACTCTTAAGAAGTTTCATAGTATTACCCCTTGTAGCTGCTTTAGGGGCAACTTTAGGGATTTCAGTAATATTATCACCCGTAAGACCCTTTAGAATCTTGAAGGATTCCATTAGGTCACCTCGCAGCCGCCGTCTCTTTAGTGAGAACAAACCGAGGTCCTTTAATCTAGCCTCATAGGTTTTTCCTGTCATACCCTCAACTATCCTAGTCGCAAGGCGCTGGACCCATTGGAGACATGCTATATCCTTTCTTACGTACGGTACCAAGGATTGAACGCAGTATTTCAAGTGAGGCCGCACAACTACTTGTATAAGGGAATAAGGATTGTAGGTTTTCGGCAAGATAACGCTGAGCGAAGTCTGAACAATTCTCTGTGAGTCTTGTTTGCAGCTTCGGCACATTGAGTAGCCCATTTAAAATCGCCTGTTATAGTAATGCCAAGATCCTTCACTTTCTGAGCATTCGCTATTCTGATAGTTCCTTCAACAACTTCTAGTTGGGTTGACGCTAAATCAGTCGTCAGAAGACAGCTCATGTCCTCACTTTATTTACGGGATAACGTCAAAAGATGAAATAGCTAAGCTTGTGTAGCAATTAAGGAGAGTATTCAGGAAAAAACTTACCCCAGTTGAGGTACAAACTCCGCTTAAAACTCGAGACGGTTCTGCAGGATATAATTTCTTCTGGAAGAATGTTTCAGAGGTTTACAACCCTAAGGCTGGAAAAGTGTTCCCTGTAGTCTAGCCGACATCATTTCTTAGCAATTTTAAGTGAATGGCAACGGGTGCTTAGCTCGGGGCTTTAGGAAAAGAAGTCGTTCATTGGCACGCAACTCGAACCCTTTATTATCTTAAAGGTTTCTATTAAGTCACCTCTTAAACGACGGTGCCTAAGGGAGAAAAGACCGAGAGACATTAGGCGCGCAGCGTACAGTTTCCCTCGCTGACACTCAATCATGCGAGTTGCGAGGCGCTGTATGCTTCCAAGTCGAAGTATGTCCTTTTTGTAGTGAGGACACCTCGCCTGAACACCGTATTCGAGATGCGGCCGAACTATTGTCTTGTACAGTGACAGGAATACATCGGGTCTTCTGCTCGATAGCACTGATTTTAGCCGAAAAAGTACATCGCGTGCACGCTGAGCCGCAACGGCACATTGGTCCTCCCATTTGAAGTCAGCCCTGACCAGTTCTCCCAAATTCCTAACACACTGTGTGGCGTTAACAGTGAGGAAATTCCCCGCCACCTGGATTGAAATCTTATCAACCAGTGCTAACAAGAGTTGGCCCTTTTCTGTTTAGTGAGAGATCCCACTGGTATGACCAGTTTATGACCCGCTCAAGGTCATGCAACAAGGTATATTCATCCGTTGATCCGATGAATTTCACATCATCCGAGAAAATGAAGCACGGGCTCTCCAATGCAAGGACAAGTCATCGATGACATGCCTAATGTTCAGTATCAGAATCAATAAATTAACAAATTTAGTTGATACAAAACATAAGTACTAGGTGTACAGGCTAAGCACCTTGTACATACAAGTGTATGGTGATTAAAGTGGTCGACGTACATGATCGGTACGCACAAACACTAAATCGCTGGTGAACAAGTCGGCTGAGATGTAGAACGGTTGAGAATGTTTGCGAGTTTGATTATCTCGTAGTGACATATTGTGAAGCTGTAATATCTAATGGTGATTCGGAAGATATCAGGAATTCGCCAGGTAGGTTGGACATATTCTCGTACACGTTTTCAGCAGCTGAACTACCTAGATCTTTTCTACAGTGGTACGAATACTAAGAAGTACCAAGGGCAATGACTCGGACCATCATTCTGAATACTTGTATATCATGATTGTGGCTTTGATTTGCTAGGGAAATCTCTAGGCCAAGTCAGTTGAAGAAGGACGGTAGACTGTAGTCTGTTTGTGCTTCGTACCGAGTGTTCTATTCAGTTCCCGAAAAGAGTTGACTGAAAATGAGAACCTCTGTCATTGGTAATAGTGTTCGGTACACCAAAGTTGCTGATCCAAGGTTGAACGAACGTTTTCGCAACCGTTTCTGCACTGATATCTGGAATGGCTACAGCCAATGACCAACAGGTTAAACGGTCGACGCAGGCCATCATATAGGAGCAATCGTTGGAGACCGCTAATAGACCATCGAGATCCAAGTGAACGTGCTGAAAGCGCTGAGTAACAGGTGGTAATATACAAGGGAAACTGATGGTGTGACGTTAGACTATGCTTTGTTGACATAGGGGGCACCTTTTGGTCCAAAGTTGAATGACTTTATGCATGTCAGATCGAAGATAACGAGAGCTAATCAGCTTTCGAGTTGCATTTACTTTGCGATGTGATCAACCGTGTAAATTCTGGGATATTGTACGTCGTACTTTTTTACGGAAAATTGGGCGTGCTTTACTAGTTGACATGTCAAAAACCGAATAGGATGTTGAAATTGATATCGGAATACGGCGGATTTTACCTGATTGTGAAGTAATGTTCAGTTTGCTGCCTCATGTTAAATGTCCCAAGTCGATTCCAGGCAAGTTGATGTCACTTAACTGAATCCGAGAGAAATTATCCGCAACTGTGTTTGACTTGCCGTACAGACATTAGATGTCGCTCGTGAATTTTGATATTTAATCCAAGTGACGTATTTCTCATGAAGAATATCGATTCAATGGTTCGGTAAGAGCAAACTTCACGGGCTTGTGAAATCACGGTCTTCAATCAAATGTCTGAAAGGTCGTAGCGCACAATACATAGCCAGTTTATCAAGACCGCACTTATTCTATCGAGTTTGAGCTAGTTGTAGACGACGAGAAAAGAAATCGGGTGGCTTGGTAACATTGTCTACTTCGTGTTGAAGAATTAGCCGACGGCTTTTTGTGATGCATCTGTAGCGAGAGAACCAAGCATCCTAGATCTTTGATAGGTAAGTCGGTGAAGTAACTTTGTTTGCAGCAGATTTGAGTTGCTCAAATGACCTTATTTCTTCGTCAGTCATTTTAAATTAATGTTCTTTCCCACATAACAAGTCAGTCAATGGTTGTGAAATCATAGTAAATATTGAAATTAACGTCTATAATAGTTGATCGAACCCAAGAAACATCAGACTTCGCGGATAATCTTGGATAGCTGTTAGTTTTTTGAAGCAACGTTCTTATACCGAAAATATCGATTTGAGGTCCAATAATTTCGACAGAACTTACAATAAACAGAAATTTATCAGGAGCATTACCCTTAAGACTAACCATGTTTATTGGTAAAAATCACAAAAATATTATAAAAATCTTTTTGAAACACAGAAAAGCGTTTCTTTTCCATCTTTCGTTTTTGTTGAAATAAACTGCTGTCGATAATAGGGACTCGAATAACGTGTATGGGTGAATTAGACAAATCGCCGATGATGTTAATATTTGTGACATTGCCAATGAATTTTTGTGTACTCATGTTGACTTGAAGATTAAAAAGTGAGAGGAAATTAGCTGCTAGGATAGGGGTTTTGACATTGGCAGAAGTGAAAATCCATCAAAAGTTACATCGCTGACCGAAGTGCAAGAAACGAAACAGTGTTTGTTGACCGTGCACATAGGTGTGTTAAAAGCGATGTCATAGACTCCAGCTGCAACTTGAGCAAGGTTGTCCATGTTACTGCTGTTTTCCATGATAACCAGAACTTTTTGCGAATCGTTCGGCAAACTCTGGATTTGTCATAATGCTCATTTGTCCTCTGTAACAGTAAAAAATCACGTAATTGTTGTGAAGTTGTTCGATCACCTAACTTGTTGCCGGATAAAAGTTTTTGCAAGTTTTGCTAATCTGTGCAACAATTTATAGAGAAAACTGCAGATTTGAGCTCATCAGTAGGATCTGGAGCAGGTTGATCATAAATTGAATCAGCAACCTTTCTTGCAATGGAGGTTGGAAGCATTTTAATCGACGCGGTTGTGGCGCATTCGTTGCGTTTGACCGAGGTATAACTCGAACAAAGCTCCAATTTGTGCAAACCAGAGACACAGATCTGTCATGTTGAAGTCCATAAATTCGAATTGATTGATGAAATCATCTTCCTTCTTGTCCTCATTATTTGTATTATGGTTCATAGCGCATATCGTATTGGTCGAATCGAATCGATTGCGTGTTATTGCTCACCATTCTGCAGCGATTTGTAAAGTTTTCATTTTTAACATGTTAATTTGCTGATTTAGTTCAGCTAGTTCGTTTACCAGACATTGTGCGTTTATGTATATGCATTTGATTAGAGTTTCTTTTACAATGATAGAGATGAAAGTACGTCCATTTCTCCGACCTTTTGAGAGTCTGAAATTAGTCGCTCTGTGGGATTATGCAGTTTTTCTAACCTGAGTCTCGTTTGATTGTAGAACCCGTCGTTCATTGAGCGGTTTCGTTGTAAAATTTTAGGGGTCACTCAATCTGAAATCCTCCGGGGGATTCTTATGATTTACTTTTCAATTGATGCTTATTGATTCAATCATACGTCTTGTTGAAATGTTATTTTTAGAGATTTGTGCCACTCACCTAGATTGTTTGGTGACCAAGGTATGCTGAACCTATCCACCACGACTGACTAGTGAGCATCGATGATGTTGGCAACGTGGAGTGATTGTCTTCTAGGGTAGTGCTGTATTTCCCTTTCCAGAGCAGTGCTAGTGTTTCCGGAAACACCAATAAATACCACACTGCGATGGTCAGATTTACCTATATTGTTTTAGTTAACTTTTCTCTCTCACCACAGAATATCAGCTTGTATGCGAAATTTGATGTGTTAAAGTGAGCGGAGCAAGTAAGAATTTAGAAGAACGTCTTCCATCTATTTCGGCTTTTAAGTGTTATGCTCATTAAAAGATGTTTTTCAAGATGGAGAATCCGGGTGCCAAATTAGGCTGGTTGTTAAATCAGACAGTATCGAGTTCATACTTAGGTCCAATGTCGTGAGTTAGTCTACTTGATAAAAATGTCTGGTGACAGACAATCAGTAGACGGCCATTCAAATTTTCAACTGAGTCGCAGCTAGCGTTTGCATCACTTAGCTGTTCAAACCATCCAGTCAGGCATGCACTGTCGATTCAAATGTTTTCACCAATTATTGAGAACAGTCGTCTTAAGATTTGATTAGAACGTCCAGGTTTCCTTAATGTAAATCGATGGTCTTGGCGCCATTTAACGGCTTTTGTTTTTCAGCCAATGCACATTTACTCACTTTTTGCCAATTGTACACAATTGATGCGTAATTTTCTTCGGTCCTTACATCAGCCGGCAGTTGGGGTCAAAGACGTCTGATCGTTGATTGTGGATTTATTTAGCTTAAACAAAGACACCTAGGTGCATATCGATCGATTGACAGGATATAATAAACAGATTCACCATTCCTGAAAACAAGATTAATGAATATAAAAATACACATTTGAATGCATCTTCATCACTCACAAACGCCACACGATCAGTTTGGTGCTGTTTGTACTCACCAGATAGAGACAGTAAAATCAGGATTCACTTGCGCTTGGATTTCGCTTTTGATTGCATTTCTGAGACAAGTTGGAACCCAGCATAATATAACTTTCAGTGTGCAGTAGATTTTTTTAAACGGCATGAGATTATTTAACAACTCAGTTGATGACCGTAACATGGTCACAATTTCGAACCTAGAAACAAAGACATACGCTTTAACTGACATGTTGGGTTGAAAGATAGGGAATTTATATTGTTCAAAGGTTTTCACTAGACTAATATTGTTTACCAGCATCCTGAAATTCCCCTCGATATTCAGATGTTTTCTTCAATTTATGTGAAATACATTACGTAAGAGTTTGTGCGGATTGGATACGGTATCAGATCCATAAATATCAATACACATGTGGGATACCAGCGATTAGCACCAGTTAACTTCACTTGCACAAAGATTGTTGCTTGCTTTCAAACGCTGACATCCGTTGGGTCTGCAGTGATAAGATTCCAAATTTCTCCATGCTACAAATCTATTATATCCTCTGGCTACCGACTTTGCATGTCTGATCCTCTTGCAACCGGCTTATCTGGACATGAAATGTTGCTACTAGTGTATAGGATTTCAACATGATGTTCCTAAGGGTGTTAGTGGTAGTTTTATATTAGAGAATTATCCCAAAGTTTATTGTTTGTGATTCGCTTGAAGCATCAGCAATTAGAAGGCTTGTGGACTATTCGTTTTATTGAAATTACTTGTGCTGTAAGGCACCACCGAAATGGTATCCAAGATAACTTACAAACATCAAGATCTTCATATAATATATATATATATATATATATATATATAATATATATATATATATATATATATAATATATATATATATTATTCCAGTTTCGTTCTGCGTTCTGCATTCTAGATTTTGTGAACTGAAGATACATCGTGGTTATTTGTAATAATCTTATTTCACAGTAGCAGTAGAGTTTAAAGGCTCACTAAACCTGATGACATCAAAAACAATAACAACCATATTTAACAGTGACATTCCAGTATACATTAGTTAACAACATTCATCCAAAACTTTTAAAAATAAACTTACTCTCTCACTCGTTTTACATTAATTTATCATGGCACAAAACGTTAGAAATATGGTGTAATAACTACCGTTACAAAAGTGTTTGTCTGTACCGAAACTACAAGAAATTCGCAACGACCTGTTAGGATTGACTTCATGTCACAGACATTAACTGAAGCTTGACGACTTTCCACGAACGCGGAAGCATTCGAAGGATTAAGCAATCTACCATAATTAGCCGTCAAGTGTTTTTCTCAATTGTTCGATAAAGAACCTCCTTGCAGAATAATTCCGGGATTGTATCCAGCGAGTTACTAGTTCATACCTTGAACACTTTGTCATCCTGTTCATTTTTAGCTTCAGCGATTTTTGTAATAAAACACATGAAAGAATTTTTTCGAGGATGTGGAGAATGGTCTCAAAACGTCTTTCAAATTTCAAATAATGTATTTGAAGTCAATGGAACGTATGTTGTGTGTTTTGAGCCGTACATTCTTCAATAAGTAAAGGATATACAACCACATAAAAAATATTTTGCCGCAACCATTATCTACCTTGATATAAATGATACAAAAAGACCCATGAATTTCCATATAAAAAAATTCCATAGATGAAAGAAAATTTTCGGAACTATTTGCTGAGTCACGATAGTTATCTAGACTTGGAAACACCATTGATATGAGTGATACGGAGTACTGGAGTCCGAACAACAAAATTAAATATTTTGAACGATACAAAACGTTCCTATAAATTCACTTGAATTATTCGGTTCTCTTAGAAAATGTCTATTTCGTTTATCATATTCTCGGTTCAGTTGTTAATACTAGTTGGTAAGACATTTATCTAATAGTATATTGTAGATCGTATTGTAGTTCTGTTCTTTAAGGTATTTAATTTGGCGTTTAAAATTAAAGTATTGTAACGGACTTTTTTGGTGTTTATAAATGATCGCCCATATAGAAATCTTTTGTATAAATCAAAGATCAGATATATGTTTTTTATTAAAAATTATATTATCAAATTTTTTCACTATAAATAATCCTTTCTTGATGCCTTTTTTATGATAATACTGATGTTTCCTGATCAGTAATATACGATTTGGTTGACATCCACAATAAGATGCATAAGTCGATTTTCATTAGCCGGGTCGCAAAGAAAGCCCACCATTCTACTTGCTCTGTGACAAATCCTTACGAGCATGCTGATATCACAAACGCCATGTAAGCGCAAACACTCCATAATTGACTCAAATGCATCCAAATCGGGAAGTAATCATTGTAATCTGGAATACAAAGCTTGTTGCTGAGAATGTGAACTTTGGTGATTTTCTTTGAAATCAGTGTAAATACTTGACTCGGCAAGTGTCAGTGGTACTCACACAAGCATGACTGTTTATTTAATAACGAATTGACGATATCCTAAATTAAGTGTTGGCCAATTGCGAATGTCTGTAATATACATTCTTGCTAATTGATAAAAATAGGAACATCCTGCGAAAGCGTTAGGTTTATTTGACTACGTTGATATATGGCAAACTAGGTAAAACTGTCAAATATTGCTGGGATATAAAAGGTTTTCTATCGAACATTATTTACCTACGCAGAAAACTAATAAATCACATAATAATTCATACGGGTTTTATGAATAGGGAACAATTGACCTCCGATGTCTGTTGAAATATTGCTCTTTTGTCAAAAGGATACCCTACATTTTCACATTTGCGAAATCGATTAATCAAACTTTCTCTCCAAAAAGTCCCCCCGAAAATCAAATCCCAAATGACCACAGCATCTGATTCCTTGAACTGTGACCTGAGAATCAACAATCCGTCGGTTCATTCTGTGTTCAATCCATTCGATTCTCAATTAGACCTGGATGAACCTACACTTTGCGTGTATACAATCAAGATGAGAGCAAACAAATTGCTATATTTGCACGTGGATTGGTTGGGGGTAAGATAAATCTGAAAGGGTGGCGTGAATTATTTTTTCCCCTAATAAATATCACAGGAATATTGAAATCTTTTAATCAATTTCAGGGCAGACGAATGTACGCACCTTTTGTTTTACATCACGGAGGTTGCTCTGAGTGGACGTCAGTAATCAACTGGCGAGGTTGTGATGAAGACCATGCGGTTATTTATGGGAAAATTGTTTCGGTTTTCTTTCTGCGTTACCCGAACTCAACAACTAATCTTTACGAAGTAACGTGGGTCCAGAGTAAGTTATATTGATATATTACGCTCAAACAAATGTAAAATTGACTGGCCTCAAACTCCTTCTGAGATTTCTGTAGAATGTATTACGTCTACATTCAAGAGCATTGGAATGTTGGTCCTTACATATAATGTTCTGGATACGAGCATCGATATAAATGTGATGGATTGAATTTTATCAATCATGGATTTCACGTAAATAGGAAAAGTTCCATGTGTTCACAAAGAGACATTTTATAATAGTTACAGACCAAATAATGCAAGTTAACCTGAGTTGGATGACCGTAAAGATTTTTAAACACATTAAATACAAACTGCATTTAAAATTTTGTGTGAAATTCAAATTCCTAATATAAATATACCTATTGCATCTATTCTGTACGTGTCGTATGTGTACGCTGATGTTGAACAATGAAGCATGTATATGTTATTGAGAAATGATCAATCATATTTCACAATTGAGAGGAAATTGGTTTCTGTTACCGGAAATTACTGAATTGAATTATCTTACATGTATGTTATATATCTTTATATATTTCATCATTTAATTCAGTTCTTTCTAAAAACGTCTTGGTCCAAATGTTTGGTCAGAATGTTCAATGAAACAAACCACCGAATCTCATAATTTGGTTCAAAGAGTGCAAGTCAAAATGTTGCTTCGATGATATGAAAACATGACGCTAATAGAACAATTGAAAGGTTAAGATGAATGTGTGAAAAAATCAAAGTTTAGCATAGCTGATTTGTAGATTTCAAATCATTTTTACATTTTAATCTTGATCATTGAATTTCAAGTGAAAATTATCAATTTGGACGATTTTATCCGTAACTTAATGGCGAAAAATAAAAAAGAAGTAATAGGGTTCTAAATGCAGTCTGAATCTGCACGATGAGTTTCGTTTTCAGAATTATTTTCCAATCGACATTATTCGCAATGCATGTTGTAAATTTCAGTCCACCTAGTAATTATTTCCCATACACGAAATCTATCCTAATTTTGTTTATATTATCATTGTCATTTTTATATCCATTCAACATATCTAAACAGCTTCAAATCGACAACTCAGAGTTCGTCCCCGTGAATATTTAGGTAAGAAATTTTGCTGAAAATGTTTGTACACAGCTTTATTTCGGTTCGATGCGATGACCAGGTATGATACACAACAATGTAATCTAGTAGGGAAAAAAGTGTCAATAATATTCCAATATTTCGGAAACAGGGATGTGATCGTTGTCTTGTAGACATAGTAGACTGAAATCTTCAGCAAAACACTTTCATCTGTATTCATAGAATTCTAATTATTTGTTTATAGGGAAAATGATGCGAAAACTAGTATCCGATGATTTCTAATTACTCTGTGTCTTATTCAACAATTAAACGTTTTTCAATTGAAGGACATTTTCTTAGAGACAATTGTCGGCAAACAGATGTTTCAGTAAAATTGATAAAAATACTAATAGTATTAGTGCAAATATCACCAATGAAAATATCAATGTGTTTTCTAGTGTGAAAAGAATTTGAATCACGAGAAAGTTTTCAACCATGGCTGAGAACAACTGCCGTTTAGTGCGCAAAAACACAACATTAGTTTTACCTAATAATGTTTCACAGAAAATCAAGCAGGAAATAATTATTTTAGCTTTTAGGTATTCGCCTGCAATTTTGATGCCACCTGTCTGTAAACAAATATCAACCTTCTGGTGGTTTATGATTTTCCTGATGATATTAAGGTATGATGGTATGCCAAGCGATCTCTTAAATGCACTGTTTCCGTTTTGTATTATACAGAAAAAATTGTGTTACTGAAAAAAGGCAATGCTCAAAAGACAGTGGCAATCACATCGACAGGAACGTGATTTTGCAAGCATCAAATTTTGATCAATCCGTTGAATCAAATCGAGTTATTAATAGATCATGTAAGTGTAACTTCAATTTACGAATTTTATTTTGGTAAAAGAATTTATGAAATTAATAATCCAATGTTATATTACGAACAATACAATAATTTAACTCCATTTTTCAAAAAAAGAATGCAAATGGACTTGTGGCCACTGCAATCTTTGACGGCGACGATTGTCAATCTAATCGAGTTCGAATTGCAAACGAGGAAGGAAGAAATCGTTCATACGTATCCTCATCGAACGTGGTAACAATTTACAGCGTGTGGTATATGAGAACGATAAATTTTTCGGTCAATTTCGCAGAATATCGATCCCGTAAGTTCATTTCTACAATTACGTAAAACCGTCGAGATGAATAGAGAAAAGTCGAATAATGTATAATTTGTAATAACAGAACGAATTCAACAACTTTGAAAAACCGCTGTTCGTAAAATTAAATTTTTACGACAAATGTTCGAACATCATGAAAACATTGATAGGGCTCTATTCTAATGTACTTATTCCAAATAAATTACAATTGTCGCACTTGCTGGAAAATCTATTACACAACTGATTTCGTGTTTTTGAAATGATTGCGTAACGATATTATGATCAGAATCCACTTGCTTCACAACAGCAATAAACGTTCCCTGTGAATTATGAACCGCTTTTGAATAGGGTTGACCCGACCAACCTGTTCATTTGCACTTGTGCACAAACATGTAAATGATGTAAGACCATTGTCTTGAACGAAACGTCAGCCTTGCCATGAAACGTTAGCACACACCCCACAACTTGCTCGGTGATGTTCACGCATGCCGTTCGTGAGGGATGCCTGTTTATTAGAAAATTATGCATATCAACTCCTGTCTACACCCATGATCTCATTCACTGCCTTAGAGAATCTATCGAACATTTTTTTCCTATTAAGAAATAGTAATAAGCCCAATTGTCGTTCAATATTTGTCAATACACTCACATCAGAGCGTTGTTCCGAATCAATTCACGGATGTTAGATGCCTTCCAAATGTGAACACAGAAGCAAACGTGGTTGTTGCCATTCATCGAATATTGGTTTACTTGACTTACATTCAACTGCTGTTCCGCCTCCTCGTTTCACTTAATTGTATTCCAATCGGAAGTTGAATCTGAATTCGCTACGCGAAATTCAGCATCATTTGTGTAATAAATTAGGTTTCACATTTAGTACCCCTCAAAGGGAGCAACCGTTTGTAATATTTTAGTAATAATCCTGGACCAAGACGTTTCAAAATTACATTCGATATACTTTAGTTGAACAGGGTATCGTGGCGCAAAGGACGATTGACGAAGATGATAGGGTTTGATGTTGTGGCTTCAGAAGTTTTTATAAAATTACAAAAATCCTGCTAAAATCATTTGCAAACAAATACGGACGTTTCATCATTTCATATATTAATTGATGTTTTAATTAATTTCACGAATAAATAAAGAAATAAAATTTTGTTTGTTCCATATAAATATTTGGGGAGAATGTTATCGATGGTTGTAATCTTTGTTCATATGCATCTGATTGACTCAACACTCACTAATTTCTGATCAAACTGGCTCTAACACAAATATTCACAACAGTTTACTGTGGAATGTTATTCTTAATAGAACAATGGAGAATTTAAGCTTTAGTGAAGAATTTTACAATAAGGTTTTTTTAAAAAGCGCCCTTGATTTGAATATTCAAATTAAAGCTTTCTATCTTTCATATGATGAAACCTCACGGTGCGATAACGAGAATGTCATATAAGGCTATTCTTTTACATTCAAACTCATTGAATTAGTAGGAGTGATGCTATTTGAATAGCTAAAGGTTTTTGGGAGAAATGCACATTCTTGGATAAACCAATTCATGCAAAGCATGGTCATTTGATTTTGTGAACATGTAGATAAAATAAAACAGTTATTTTACAAATTTTAGGGTCTAACATAATTACATTATTGCGTTATTGACCAAAAAAGAATATTTGAGTGACATTCGTACACATGGTCACTTGCATAAAACATAAAAATGGATTGATCATTGAAGTATATTAATAATAAATCGATTATGAACGATAAACATTTTCACAAAAAACAATATTTTTATCATTTTTGGAGCTTTTTGTTCTTTTTGTTTTTCAATGAACACGTTATGGTAAAACATGCTTCCATATATTAATTGGTTTAATATAAGCAGATAGCGATTAAGGATATGGTCATATGGTAAAAATGATTAAAAACGCAAGGTTACGATAAAGATGTGTAGCAACATATCTAGGTTCCGGTAACCTGACACTTGAATGGCCGATTACCCAGAGAATGCTATTAACTGATGTTATACTAATATATGGAGAACGATGGGGAATTAGAAACCTGAGATCCCATGAAAGCCACTAATACGAGTAAACAGTGAAACCCGACAGAGGGCCCCAGAGACTGGTATCGTTATTGTCGATAATTCTGATTGGATCCGTCCAAGAATGTCATCGGTCTATTCTGCGGATTCCCATTGGTTAACCGCACGTCAGCATTGCGTCTTGTGAGCCGCGGTGCAATGATCGTTTGACTAACAGACGCGTTATCCCACATTTGGTTTTCTCGCCCTTCCCTTGATCACTGACGAAGAAAAAAGAAAAATGCTCACAATACGTTCGGTTGGCTAAATTGATCATGGTGAGTGATTCATTGTTAAATTAGATGCTTTTTAATAGGATATTATATGGACTGTCATCTCTGTTGTACACTTGAGTGTTAGGGTCACGCATGGGCGTTATTCTCATTTCCTGCATTAGTATTGAAATTTGATTATGGTACCAAGCATTCTATGGTGCTTGGAATTTAGTCGCATGCAATTTCTTTAATTTACAAGTGTGAAACTGATTATGATATCGCCATTTCATAAATGGTGACTTAAATAAACGACCCATATATAGTTGCAGTATTAAAACACTAGCGCATGATTTATGTAATCGCTTAGGTTTTAGTACACAGGATTTGTGTAAGCAGTTATGTTGCTATCCAAACGTTCATATTCTCCTCTGAATCCCATGATCATATTTGTTAGCTAATGTTGGTAACCGTCTGATTTGGGCAGAGTAAATTGGTCGGTTATTCTCATCGTTAATCTTCATGCGCACCATTCTTTTATGATTTTTGTCTTTTATTCTTTTTCATCCTGTTAAGAATCTATGGATCTCTCC
>JACCGJ010019938.1:0-16833 GCA_013407085.1 Atriophallophorus winterbourni
AAACTAAGGGGCAATTTCCTATTCGCAATACGTGGCCTAATCAGTGCAAGTTAACTTGTTTTTCCATATCTACGTCGTCATCAAAGATTCTATTATTGATAGTTGCGTTAGATGTCCGATGATGCCAAATAGAAGCAATTGAATGAGACAGCGATTTTTCGGGACCTGCAGACGACTTCTTCGTTTCTCAGTGTTCAGGTTTCATATCCGTGCCAACTTTAGCCTTATAGACTGCCCTTGCGCTTTAGAGACAAGCTTCGACGTAACGGGTGACCCAAGTTAGGAAACGCAACCACTGCTCTAGAAATGCGAGCTGAAACACGCGTTGCTAGTAATACACCTTCTTTCTCATATCTGTCTAGGCCTGGGCAACCTGACAGTATCTTAGCCCACGTGCACAAACCTGGAACAATCTACCACTTTTTGTTGTGTCTGCCCCTTCCCTTTCTATTTTTAAAGATCGTTTAGATATGCACTTGTTTCATTTGCTTCATAACGTTTGAAAAGCTATAGCTTTCTATACTCTATGATACTGCACTTTTTTCCGCGCACAAACTGCTTTCAACTGGAAGTATCAACCAAATTTTTGTGGTGCTCGCATCCCCATCCCTTACAGTATCAACGTTTTTCTTCATTCGGACCTTAATTTTAACCCTGAACTTTCAAATCCATGTCCTGTGGTTTTCTTTTAAGCTTGTCGCTTTTTACCACAATATACTATTGACTATTGTACGGCACTTTGCCTGGATCAGGCTTGTGCTTTCATACAATCATACTTACCCAAATGGATAAAACAGTCTAAAATCGCAATTTTTTCAGGCTTAACCCTGTTTCGATCAGATCAATCTCATGTAACATATCATTGTGCTTGGAAAATGGAAAGCAAATACCATCATTATCATCATGAAGCGCAAGTCTGGAGCCAGACAAAGGGCCAAGCAACATGAAGCAGATAAGCAAGCGCGCAAAAAAGAAGCAGACATGTGGAAAATGCAAAATTAAACGCGCAAAAAATGCAGCTTGCTTTTGTAGTTTCACTTCGTGCTATTTTGTCATTTTATGACATATATGTATGTATGAAAGCACAAGCCTGATCCAGGCAAAGTGCCGCACAGCCAGGGACTGCACGTGGGCTAAGATACTCTCAGGTCGCCCAGGCCTTGACAGATATGAGAAAGAAAATAGAACATCTGGCCACTTATCACGGTTCATCTCGTGACATCCCCGGTTATGACAAATGTAATACAATAATGTTGGATTAAAATTATCAAACTAGCGCAACTGACTTCGGTTTGCAGCTATATCTCGTAAGGTTTCAAGCCAACTATTAGTGGGATTTTTCGGGCAAACGAATACGCTATACTAAGTCTAGCGCTATGGCGAGTTTCTTCACCTCATGGACTGGTCACCCGATCGTATTTCTCAGCTGCTATCAGGCTCTGCGAAGAAGACTCGGTATGGTAAACGGTGATGGGGTATTCTTAAAACACGTCTCAACCATCATAAATGAGCATGCATCAGCATTTCCTCAGTGCGCGGCCTCTTGGTAGTAACACCCACAACTATGAAAATGACAGATCCCGTGCTTTCACGCTCTCTGCTCACAAAGCTTTCAATGACCCCAAACAGCATGCAGACTTTTTGATAACGGCTTTTTGTTTTATAGTTCTTTGGGTAGTCCTGACATAAGTACAGCTTGTTCATCAATGTCTCCTAATTTAGCCACTTCGAATATTTTGTCCGCTTCGAATGCCTACAGACCGTTCTTCTGCCCACGTGCACCATTAAAATAAGCAGCCTTTAATTTACAGAATTTTGCTAGCATCGGACAACAGGCAGCGTTTGCTCGCACACTTGATAGCCTCGATGTCAATGTATGCTTTTTGTCGGAAACACGGTTACGCGGTCTAGTCCTTCGAATTTACACTATTCATGCCGTCCACACCTAGCCACTGATGACGACGCTACGGTATCTGGTCAAACTGGTGTCCGAATCGTTTCGAGTGACAGCGCTGAGGTCGCACTGTCAGACGGTATCCCAGTCGACAGTCGCCTTTGTTCTGTCTCGGCCTGGGCAACCTGACAGTATCTTAGCCACGTGCAGTCTCTGACTGTGCGGCACTTTGCCTGGATCAGGCTTGTGCTTTCATATATATATATATTCATATCATTTGTTATATTTGGAAGTATTTATGTATGTATGCACAAGTCAGATCCAGGAAATGTGTCACACAGTCGTAGACTGCACGTGGGCTAAGATACCGTCAGGTTGCTCATGCTCAAACATGCATAAGACAGAAAACACAAATGGGAATGGTGGTGAAACTCCAGCGTGTTTCAGCATGCAGCTCACTACCGGTGGTAAATCAATTTAGATTTGGAGCTTCAAGTGTTAGACGGTCCATGGCTTGTTGCCTTATATGAGGGTCATCTTCCAGAAATGTGGTGTCATCCGCATTCTTCAGATCGGTAACTCTCATCCGGTAGAAGTTAAACCCCAGCGACCATCAAACCATCTTCGCGGGTCTCGAGATTATAAAGGAACGGCGAGATAGGACAGTCGTGCCGCACCCAGCTGGAGATATTGAGCGAGGACGACAACTGTACGTATGTTCGAACCATACCAGATCCTAATATACTTCTCGTGCTTTCCATGTCTCAGTAGACAGTTCCAAAGACTTTCGCTATCACCTAACTCAAATGCCGCTCGGATGTCAAGGAGTACCACGATAGTTGGCCTACGAAACGCTTGTCGTTGCTCCAGTAATTGACGGAATGTGAAGATTCGATCTATACACACTCGACCGCAACCAAACCCAGCTTGTTTACACGGATTCGCTCTTTCCGTTTGGTACTCAACTGGTGAAGTAAGATGGAGGCCAGCATTTTAGGAGCTACTGAAATGAGACTGACCCCGATGTTTTACCCAGGAATCGCGCCACCCCTTTTTGAAAAATGGAGCAATTACTGTTTCTCTCCTATGGATCAGAACGCGCTCATCAGCCCATATGTTAGCGAACAGCGCTTGAATTTCACAAAATAGAGAAAAACCACCATCCTATAACAACGACAACATCAAGGCATCTGCACCTGATGCCCCATGACACTTATGGCTACGGAGTACGGTGCAAATCGCTGATTGAGTGAGAGCCTCGAGGGAAATGGACCATGGGGTACAATGTTCAGTATGCTTAAAATCAGTTTGTAGTGTAGGCCAGTTAAACAGTGCCTCAAAATGTTCTGCCCATCCCTCCATGCGTCTGTGCATGTTAAAAACTGGCTAACCATTTTCCTCATGTATCACCTCATTGATGCCTGATCGCCTACAGCCGCCATGGATCCATTTCCGGAGCCTTAGAACTCAACCAGCTTTCCAGATCGGCTCTCAAACCAGCAATCGGTTTATATTTAACAAGCCTTCGTGACGCATCTTGTATCTGATCATCAGAAAGCAACTGACGTTGCTCTATTAGTTGGAGAGAATTAACAGAAACCCAGTGTTGAGCTACACGGCAAGTCAGCTCACAACTATTCAACACAGCCTTTTTCAAGAAGGTTTGTGTTGCACTCCATTGTTCATCGATAAACTTCTTTGGGAACTCCAAAAGATGTAAACATAAATTAGTCTGAAACTCCACGAGAACCGGGAGATCATTAATCCTGGCAACATTCAGCTGCCTTGCGACGTTTCTAGGTTTCCCACCAAATTGCATTGAGAGCTTTGCACATACTAACTAACAGGTGTCTCAGTATGAACCGCAATGCTGCCCTATCACGAGTAGCTGACATCATTATGGTCAATTTGCGTGAACAAGGCTGGCGATGGAGATTTCCATGTGAAACAGTGACGCATCGAATAGCGGAAGTTAGTGTTTGCAAGATAGTGTATGTGCTCTGAGCATTGTCCTTACGATGATAGCCGATACCAAACCTTCCACCCACGAAATGCTCATTTGAAGATATACGGCCTACACGCGCATTCATGTCTCCAGATAAGACATCTATGTCACTCCTCGATGCACTTCTAATGAGTTCTTGTAATTTTCCATGGAACTCATCCTTGGCAAGTTCAGAGCTGCAATTAGTCAGTGCATAAGAAGCAACCACGGGCATGTTGCGGGATAGACTGCGACATCAGCCTTTCTTGCGCGAACCCTGTAGTCGTACTGCACAAAAGCGACTGTCGACTGTGATCCACTCTGACAGTGCGACTGCAGCTCTGTCACTCAAAGCGATTCCGACACCAGTTTGACTAGATACCGTAGTGTCGTCATCAGTCGACAGGCGTAGATGGTTCGAATGATTAGACAATCGCGTGTTAGAGTTATGCATACGTGTTTTCGACAAAAAGCATACATTGGCATCAAGTGTGCGTCTGCCTGTTGTCCGATTCTCGCTAAATTCTGTAAATTTAACGCTGCTTATTTCAATGTTATGCGCGGTTGAAAACGCTCTGGAGGCATTCGAAAAAGGTGAAATATTCGAATTTGCCAAATTTGGAGACTGAAAGAACTACCAAACAGAAAGCGGTTATCAAAAACGTTTGCATGCAGTGTGGGATCATTAAAAGCTTTGTGTGCAGAGAGCGTGAGAGCCCGGATCTGTCATTCACCTGTATTTCATAGTTGTGTGGGCATGATACTACATGGTTGCCCAGGCCTATGTATGGTATTGCTATGTATAGTCACAAGCCTGATCCAGGCAAAGTGCGCACAGTCAGGAGCCTGACACGTGTCGAATTAGTGTTACCCCCCCCCCCCCCTGGTGCCCAAGCCTAGACAGATATGAGAAATGGAGAATAAAGATGGTAGTGAGACTCCCGCGTGTTTCAGCATGCAGCTCACTACCCGTGGCCAATCAATATAGCACGGTGTTAGCCGCACAGCACAGAAGTACTGCACGATCGCACATCCGTGTGTAAATAGGGTGACTTAGGGCGCTCCACCATGAGCCATTGGCTAAAAGAGTTGAACCACAAGGCAGTGGTTTGAGACTGAGTTTATTTGACCTCTATCCATTGACCTTTCTGGTATGAATAGCTCTGTTGACGCCAAACGACCACCCAATATAGCTCTATGGGTTATAGACTTGTCTTTATTCTCTATTGCTCATATCTGTCTTGGCCGTGCAACCTGACAGTAATATCGCCCATATGTAGTCTCTGACTGTGCGGCACTTTGCCTTGATCAGGCTTGTGCTTTCATACATACCATCATATTGGCTTTCGCATATTGTGCTTGTTGGCTGTATATTTTCGGTTTTCGTTTCGTTTGTGATGATTGGAACTCTTTGGGAATACCCACCATCGCTTACCATACAGCTCCTTATATAAAGAGGCTGAGAGAATAAACCGCGTGGCTAGTCATTAGCATGGCTTGGTAGGAATTACTTGCTTGTTTGGTTGGACCCAAAAGTTGCAAACCGTGAAAAATATGCCTATGAACACAAATAATTGGCGCCAATTTATTTCATTTTTCGTAACGAAGCTTATTCCATATAATTATAATATGTTTTTTAACCAAAAAGCTTCAAAACTTTAAGATCGTGATCAAAGAAGCTGCGCTATCAAGTTGCTTGTTATAGGATTTCGCATAATATGCTTGTTGGTTTTATATTATCGCAATCTGCTTATCCCGATCCATGTTGCTTCGTAATTTGGCTCCAGGATTGTTCTTCATAGTGATGGTGATGTGGCAGTGAAGCGTTGGTGTGTGCTACAGGTGTAATGCTGTCTAATGATGTTGATCATTATTTTATAAACCTGATAGGTGGCTTTTAACGATTAGAGAATCTGGTTAAAGCTATAATGTAGAGAATATGGTTTGCTTGAGATATAATAAAGCGATACGTAGTGAAATCTCAAAGTAACTCCTGTAAATTTATTATGAGATTTTTGAAATCTCATCCGGTGGATACAATTAGATCAGGTTTAGTGAGCCTTGAAACAGTGGTAAAGTAATAAAAAAGTTATGCTTGTACGCCACTGTTATATAGGGTTCTTACAAAGAACCACGATGTCTAAATACAGAATCACAATGTGATTCCTGACCAAGGACTCGAGGCGCGTATAAAAGATCAATGTATTGTGGTGCCCACATCCCCATCCCTTACACACTTCACCACTGTTTCATGGATCACTGAACCTGATCTTACTGTCTCCACCTGATGATGGCAAACAGCCAAAAACCGATAGTGGTGTGTAAGGGATGGGGATGTGAGCACCACAATACATTGCTCATTGAATCTTATTCCGATGTTAAGACCGTTGTTGTTGTCTGACGAGGCGAAGCACCTGTTGATGTAGATCAACACATTGGTTCGAACAAAATAACCGTATTTACATGCTTTTTCGTCATACACCAAGCAACCCTTTTCGTACTGTTTGCAATCTTCGGATGGGGACGGGATGATTATGATCCACGTGCATTTAGTCAGTGGATTATTATTTAACAAGGCTTGCACGTTTTTATGCCAGTCTTATCTAATAGTGACTTCAAACTTTATCTATATTTGCTGCCTTAACATGATCAGTCACAGGCAAGAAGAAAAAACCTATTGGATTGTTCGAACATTGCTCGTCTGAAAAGATAGGCTGTTGCTCAATTTTCTCGCTATTGGCCTCCTGACAGTTTTACAGTCAGGGTGAAGTAGTTACTACACTTCACTCAATGTCACCTTTGCTTTATATTTTTTCTCATTACGTCCTCACTACATGTGCATTTGGAATCATAAATCCAAATACATTCGTAACCCGTGAAACTTTCGCTGTTCAACTTTTTGTTTTTATGATGACATATCGATAATTACTTTGGATCAATTACTATTTTTTCCACATTACTCTTTTCACACAGCTCACTTTTCTGTATTTTGTTTTATTAACCATATGTGCCTTTTTTTAATTAATATTATCATTTTTCTAATTCTTAGCTATGCAGAAGCTACATGCTCAAGATTTGTTCAGCTGTCGACTACCCTCCCGCTTTGTCAGCATCGTTCATTCTGGTACGACTAACTCCACAAATGTGGATTTATTTTGGTATTGCCTCATTTCCGAAGCGCTCAGCAAGCATCCCTGTATAGTCGTCACATCCGGTATTTATTCGTATAATTTTCTCCGGCAACGAGCTCAAAGCACACTGTTAATAGTAAACGCGCGTGATTTTCCGAACACATGTGATCTGCTGGATTACTGTGCAAAATCTGTCGGCCACAACGAGACCAATCAACAAAACTACTGTGTCTTCTTCGACGATTTCTCTTGGTTTACTTTGGATTGTCCTGGAACATGGGATGTGGAATCGTGGATGAAACATGTGGTTTCTCTGCTTTTTGACTTTTCACTTGTTCCTCACGTATTACGCGTGATTATTCAATTTCATACACTACATTCTGCATTTAATGAAGCACATTTAGCCTATTCATCCGATATTTCCGCTTTGATCCAACAATCCTCCACCTCAGTCATTCACACCTTGTCTTGTGCCGTGGTAGATTCCAAAAATCCCTTCCTGAGCATTTCGCTTTGCCATCGCCGAGCTATTCAGAACGCCTTTCCCAAACAGCATGAGTCTTGCCCACATATTATGAAACCCGCGTTTGTTGAATTGACCGACATTGAATTGGATGGTGATAACTTACTCTTTAAGAGTTTTAGACCGTCAAAATCTCGTCATACGCGTGACCCGTTGCCAGAGGTTACCACGACACTGCCTAAGAGTACTTTTTCGCTAACAGTTTCACAGAGTGAAAGAGAAGCACGTTCTCAGGTGACATTTCCGGGCAATGATGCGGGAGACAATTTGCAAAAAACTCTTATACACTACACACCGGATTGTTTCGATGATCTTGACGAAGAAGATCCTGATGATGATTTAGACATTTGACCTTTTGTAAATATAGCTGATATATATATTGTGCTGTGTTACTTTTTGTACATTATGTGCCGTATCCAATTTCGAGTGATCGCTCTAAAATTTATGTAAAAAGAATTTTACATGTCGCTATATGTGGTCATTGCGCAATTTTATTCGTGATATACAGATTTAAGCAACTATTTCTTCCAGTTGCAGAGAATCGCTAATAACAACGATATTCAAAATGAGGTGCGGGGTTCATACTCTCATCACTTAGGGGCATATCTCACTCGTGTAATGGGGTACTTAACATCAGTGTGCCTTCGAAGATTAATGCCGCACAGGGAATCTTAGGCCATAGTAAAGCAAGGTTACTTTCATTTTTATGGAGGCTATGTCAATCACATTTTTATTATTATTTATTGTTTATCAATTTAGTACAGCGACACATTATGCAAGACTTTTAGACTTCAATGGGATCTTTGACTCAGTAGATGGAAATTCTATATAATACCTTTTTGTTCAAGGATGTTCCGCAAACTTACCGCGTGCGTTTTACTCGGGGTTTCGCCGAAAGTCTTCAGCACTAGTACTTACTTTACTTTTGTGCGGCTGGCTCCACGGGTGGATTAGCCGGCTTCATTGATGTCTCGGATTGAAACATCATCATGAAGTTTCTTGGGGATAGTGTACAAGTGATGTCCCCAGCACCACTTGGTGTTTGTTCGAGTACACCTCTCTAGCCTTTGCACAGCCAAGTGCAACCTACAAGGCAGCAGGGAGCTGGCAGATAAACGCGCTGTGCGCCAGTTATCTACCTACGGGGCTTCTCTCCGGATTTTTTCTCGGGGTTTTCTCCCGAAGCCTTTCCCGCAATCGGGTGACCCACAAGGCAGTGGGGGGTTGGAGTCAGGGTTTTCCTTCCCCTAGATGGATTGCCAGTAGCTGACGAGCTCCATCTGCCCGGAGCAAACTGGTTTTAAGGCGCCAGTCACCCGCCTTCGCCCCTTCTCCTGTCAGTAAGAGCAGTTCCGCCGGGCTTGTGAAAGCCACTCGTGCAGGCCAGGAGTTGGACTTGGTTGTCAAAGGCTATTTGAGACGCACGCCACGTGGGAGCATTTTATAGATAGTAGGTGGCTCATTCCTACTACCACCCCCGGCTGTGACAACCTTTGGAACCTTCAGCACTAGTGGCGTACGACAAGATTGTCTAGTTTCTCCTTATTGTTTACTTTTTACTTGAGACCATGGTAGGATTATACATCGAATGAACTTCATATTTCGGAGGTCGTATTCTTTGAGATGGTAAGATTTAAATTAAATTGTATGGCCGGAGATGAGTTGGAAATGCAGTCATTTTCTGAAATACGATAATACGTACGATGCAACCATGCGGGGATATAATCGTTATGGAAGTATCGGTAATGGCTGTTGGATGATGATAGCGTAATGTGCATGATATGCTCATCAATGTTTCAGGCCGTCAAAAGCTGGTCATTGTATTGATTTATTTGTTGCTTTAGGCTGCGCTGAGACCCGGAGAATTTTTCAAATTCCCGTATGTTTGAGTGTTTGGAGAGTTCGTTCATCAGTACCAAGTCCTTTGAAATATTCACAAAGTTGATCACAACGGTCCACTTCGGAAACTGGACTCGAGTTTCGCTCATCAGCAGTGCATATCCTCTCTCGGGTCTAATTCGAATCCAGGACTATCACCATTGTAGTCTCAAGCCTTACGGACTGAGCTACCGTTTTACCGATCGCGATTAAGCCTTCATGAATGTTTCTCCAGACTGGCATATTTGAGTAGCGTCATATGCCCGACCAGCCGAGAAGGGGCCAGCAACATCTGTTGTGGTCGTCCAACCGATCTTATCTTTTTGTCAGGTCTTCTCATCAGATACAGTCTTAGTTAACACCGATTAAATCTGATGGGCATTGTTGTTCCAGAGTGTTCGGTGGAGTTCGTTCATTATGTTTTGCGACTACTCATCAGTACCAAGTCCTTTGAAATATTCACAAAGCATGTTTGAATTTTGCTTTAATTCTGTATTTTATATCGAATAATCCTCATCTTCAGACAATGAATGTATTGTGGCTTTGGTTGCTAATGCGCCGTTTAAGTGTAAGATTTCTAAGTAGTTGATTAATTTACCGTCCTCACTTCACGCGCTTTGTAAGTCCATAACCTGCGTGAAAGAAATCAACCACCGGAACTTTCGCAAGTTAACCTTGACTGAGATACTGTTAGGTGACCAATGTCTGAAACGAAATGTAGGGAAGCCATGCTAGCATGTTTCGTTTCCAGCTCGTTGCGACTGGTAAACACAGTGACTGAGCAAAACGTGTGCCGAAAAGTAGTACACAGTTTGTGTAGGCTTAAATTTATCACGGCAAACCCTTTTAACTCAGTCGAAACCTAACTGTTCTCAGGAATCTGAGTAGCAACGTTTTTCCAAGGAGTTGAGTAGCAAGTGGTGTTAATGAACTCATGGTGCATGTTGTTCGTTTCAGTTATTAAATTTGGTTTTAACAATACAATTCAACTTCGAGTACACGAAAGTCAGCAATTAAGTTCTTTTTGGCACTAGTATGAATGGGGCTTAACTATTTTCTCTTTAGTGACGATATCCCAATAATATTTCCAATTGCAATGAACAAACCAATGTTTAAAAATTATCTTTGTCTTGATTTCCAAAATGATTGTCTTGCTTTAAACATTAAAATAATTTGAAGTATCGAGCATAATATTCCGTGTTTATTTTCCCGACATTTCCATTACAATTGTGCTTCTGTGACGTACCGTTGCAAAGGCCTTTGTTCGTCATCCCAAGCATAGCCGGTCCTGTTTTCCTATTAAAAGCTCCAAGGCTATTCTGGTTTTCAGTTGGTTCACAACTGTGACGACGACTACTATTAATTTGTTACTAGTTTTCTAACACCATCCTAATTTACTAGCTTTATTTTACAGTATCCTCGCAAAATACGTTTTACTTAAATCAGTTGCTGTTGTGTTCAAAGCTGGACTCGTCAACAGCAAAACATGCATGCAACTGGGTTTCGCGTTTAAATTCACGGTTTGTCGTGAGTCGTTTGTGTACGCATTTTCTGTCACTCCAACTAAGCGTTACCGTATTCATAACATGCGTTGGTCGTAATTGCTTCTTAGGTTGCAGTAAAGTGTAGATGTTGCTTGAGGAAGAACAACCTAAACTCAACATTATGTAAGTGTTTCACCGCTTAGTCTCGATGCTATTGCTAAATTTTCGAAATCGAGGATCGATTGTGCGAAGCTTATCCAAATTGATTGGCCAACGGTAGTGAGCTGCATGCTGAAACACACTGGAGTCACTACCATTTCGATTTCCCCCCTCCTATCTGTCTAGACCTGGGCAACCTGACAGTATCTTCGCCCACGTGCAGTCTCTGACTGTGCCGCACGTTGCATGGATCAGGCTTGTGCTTTCATATCATACCATCCAACATCGATCTCAACTAACAAACTGCCTAATTATAGATGTTTGGGAGATTCTCACTTTAAGCAATTGTTGGAACCGGTTATTGTTAATTTTGGCACGATAATTCAGACACTTTATCTTCGATAATTTCGAACTTATTGTCTTATACTTTATATCTGGTTTACGTAACATCTATTCCAATTGACTGAAAAATCCACACTGGAAGTTCCGGGATACGTATAATGTAAAGCGTCATATTCTGTTGTCTTTTGTTTTACTGGAACCGGTGAACCCATATCAACTTCACTGTCTCGCGCCAATGATATCAGAGATAAGCCCCGACATAATTGGTCTTAAAAGACTCTTAAATGAAACCTGTTCATAAAAATCTAATGTAAAGCTCTGAACGCACGTCAGATCTGAACAAAATATCTGTCAAACCACGTGATAATCTTCACAATGAGGAACGTGCAAGATTTTAGATGAGTAGAAGCTTGCACAGTTCACTATCATTTATGTAGCGTTAAAATGTCTTTTATTCATGGACTTTTAATTTATGAAGACGGGATGGATTGGTGTGACGCGATAGTTTGTTACCATTTTTGTATTGTTATTTCATTACTACTGACAATTAGCTAGTAGAAAGTCGTCTCGGTTTTATCCGCTCAGCTTTACCGTTAAGGCTCCATCTTACCGCTGAATCCCATATGACCAGAAAATAGTTTCTGATTATTTTATACGAAGCCCTACACCGTTTAGTGTGTGTAGTTGCTAAGAAATGACTGTCAACAAACATTATACTGCATGCGTTATCTTGGTTTCACTTGTTATAATGTACACAGTCGTTCATTTTTTCACATATTCTCACTTTCTATATTTAATAAATTTGGTACGCGTACCGTCGAGTATGTGTTCAAAACGCTAAAAACAATTTGCTCTCCAACTTGGATTTCGACTACACTATCCATATTAGCTTTTGATCATGCTTTTCATATCTAGTATGTCATCTTAAAGTAACAATCCGAAATTCTTCAGCTCTCTTAAGCTTACTCGAACAACTCGATCAATCTCAAACGCCGTATTACTTGTACTCATTGATTTAATTGAGTGCAGCTGGTGTGTTTTCAATCGTTCCGCCCGATTGCGTGATACGATAATCACACTTTAGCATTATAGTATAACATGGGAGATAACAGTCCCTAGGGAAGGCTGGAATTTTTTAGCGATGATTTAATAGGCCAACCTCAAATTATTTCGCAATTTATCGTAAACTCGCTGGCCACATCTGCACTTTTCTAGCACGTAACCAACGTCAAGAATAAACATACTTATTTTCATTGCATTGTAAACGATGTGGCAATAGCCAATCCTGATTTGCCAGTGAAAGATGATTCATCGGTACAAGCCAATTCAAACACCACCGCTGTTTAGCAAATAGCAAACATGAAACTTCAAGAAGCAGATAGAGATGCTGCGTTGTTGTTGTTGGCCTCCTTCGGTCGATGTCGACCATGGATGTACATCACAAACGCGTGAAAGTTCATGTTTTGCAGCTTTTTGAGTGACTAAACAGTCCGATTCGGGAGGAACAATCTCTCCCGCAGCGCTGGCAACGATAGTCAGAACTCGGTTGTATTGCGTTAGTTGCACGTCGGCGGCGTGATCTGCGTTTAGCTGCCAAGAGTTGTATCTGCTCCTCCCCAGCATGCAGACGACGCTTTACACAGTGCCTCCAATGTGAGCGGTCGAGAGCAAGTTCTTCCCAACTCGCCGGGTCCATGCCAAGAGCTTTCATATCTCTTTTACAAACGTCTTTGTACCGCAAGTGCGGTCTGCCCAATGGTCGACTTCCTAGTTGCAACTCACCATAGAGTAGATCTTCCGGAATACGACCATTTTCCATTCTATAGACATGACCAAGCCAGCGCAGGCGGCGCTGTCGCAATAGAGTGAACATGCTCTGTAGACCAGCTTTTAAAAGCACTTCAGCATTAGTCACTCTGTCCATCCAAGATATGTTCAAGATACGACGGATGCTTCGTAGATGGAAAGCATTCAGCTTCCGTTCGTGTCTTGCGTGGGTGGTCCAGGTTTCACTGCCGTACAGTAAAGCGTTCAGTACGCACACGCTGTACACCATCATTTTCGTCTTTACAGTCAGCTTGGGGTTACCCCAAACACGAGAGTTCAAACGGGACAGAATGACAGCTGCTCTGCCAATCCGCTTATCAATCTCCGTGTCTAGCGAGAGGTTATCCGCAATGGTTGAACCAAAGTATGTGAACTGATGTACTGATTCAAGCTGACAGTTTCCAACAGTTATGATGGGAGGCGATACAGTCCCTTGGCTAAGGACTTTGGTCTTGCTCATGCTTATTGTTAGACCAAAGTCTTTGCATGCCGACGAAAAACAGTCCATTAGGGACTGAAGTTGCTCCTGGGAGTGAGCAATAAAGGCTGCATCGTCGGCAAACAGCAGGTCACGGATTAGCACATTTCGTGCCTTGGTTTGTGCTCTCAACCGGTTTAGGTTGAAAAGCTTGCCATCATTTCGCGTGCGTAAGTAAATACCTTCTGTTCTCGTCCTGGAAGCGTACTTCAGAAGTAGAGCAAAGAAAATGTCGAACAGCGTGGAAGCCAGAACACACCCTTGTTTGACGCCTCGGCGAATTTCAAAGACTTCTGAGCTGAAACCGTTAAAATGGACTGAGCCCTTCATGCCTGAGTGGAACGAAATAACGAGCTTTAGCAGTCTTGGTGGGCAGCTTATCAAATCAAGCATTTTGAAAAGACCCTCCCTGCTGACGTAGTCGAATGCCTTCGTTAAATCAATAAAAACAGCGTATAATGGCATACGCTGTTCCGACACTTTTCTTGAAGTTGTCTTAGGGAGAAGATCATGTCAACGGTCGATCTTCCCTTGCGAAAGCCACATTGAGATTCGGAGTAAATTCTATCAGCTAAAACTTGCAGCCGAATCTGTAAGACTTTAGCAAACAATTTGCCTACAACATTCAGAAGGGAGATTCCTCTGTAATTGTTGCAGTCGCCTCTATCTCCTTTATTCTTGAATAGCGTGATGATCTTTGTGTCTCGCATCTCTTGTGGGACACCCCCCGCCTGCCAGCACTGAAGAAGCAAATGGTGAAGCGGTTGTAATAATGCTGCTCTACCGCATTTGATGAGCTCAGGTGGAATTCCGTCGTCACCAGGGGCCTTCCCATTCGCTAAGCGGTCGATTGCTCTATTGAGCTCATCAAGAGTAGGGGGAGTATCTAGTTATTCAATAGTCGGCAACCGCTCGAAATTTTCAAATACATGTGGTAAAACCGTACTGTCCCTAGAGTAGAGGGAGGAGAAGTGCTCTACCCATCTTTCCATCTGCTGAGTTTTGTCCACAATCGGGTCACCAGATACAGACTGAATGGGAGCCATTTTATGTTTGTTTGGACCAATGGCTCTCTTGATCCCATCATACATGCCGTGAAAATTTCCAGTATCCGCAGCTTTTTGGATACTAAGGCTAATTTCTGTCCAGTAGTCATTTGCACATCGCCTTGCAGTCTGTTGGACCTTATTTCTGGCTGCTCTTAAAAGTCGGAAGTTTTCATCTGTTGGCATACCTTTGAACCTCAAGAATGCTGACCGTTTCTCATCCAACACAGCAGTCATCTCAGAAGCTTTTGCTTCGAACCAGTCGCTCGTTCGAGCTTTCTTCGGACCGAAAGTGGAAAGTGCGACTCGGCATATGCTGTTTTTAATCGATTCCCAGTTTTCTGAGGCCGATTCAAGTGGGGTTGTCTTGCTGAACTCGGCTGTGAAGGCTTTTGCAAATCGCGCAGCTAGATTAGGTTCGCACATGCGGGTGACGTCAATCCTAGGCTTACCAGACAATTTGGTGCGATGAAATCTCGTGTCGGAAAGCTTCAGTTTTGCACAGACCAGTGAATGATCAGTGTCACAGTCTGCGCTTTGATATGATCTGGTGAGAAGTACGCTTCCTATATTAGTGCGCTTAACAAGAATAAGATCAAGCTCTTGCCAGTGCTTAGAGCGAGGATGTTTCCAAGAGACCTTATGCTGTGGTTTTGTTCGAAAGAAAGTGTTACTAACACAGAGACTGAACTGTGTGCATAATTCTAAAAGGCGTAGTCCATTTTCATTAGTTTTACCTACACCGAATTTCCCGAGACAGTCTTGCCAAGATTCGTAATCCGCACCAACTCTAGCATTGAAATCACCCAATACCACTACACAGTTTCTTTGTGGCACGTTTTTCAGGACTGTTGCGAGGTGGTAATAAAAAGCGTCTTTTTCAGTAGTCGTCGCAGAGAGCGTCGGCGCATAAACGTTTACCAACGTAATGGTACCAGTAATGCACCTCAGATTTAGAGTCCAAATCCGTTCGCTCCCGCTGATGCTCGGTTCTGTTGCGTTTAGAAGGTCGTTTCGAACGGCAAACCCAACTCCATGCAGTCGAGGCTCATCAGAACCCCTTCCTTTCCAAAAAAACGTGTAATCTCTTTCGGTCAGCTTACCAGTGTCTGGTAATCGCGTCTCTTGTAGGGCTGCCACGTCGACCTTTAGTCTCTTTAACTCGTTATTAATAACAGCAGATTTTCTTACGCCTCTGATATTCGAGACGTCGTCGTGAAATCCAGGAAGCATGGACCGGACGTTCCAGGTTCCCAGTTTCAGACATGACATTTGTTTTTTCGTAGTTGGTTTCGCTGGTGCGGAAATAACAGTCTGCTTGTCGGTTGATTCCTAATCCCCATGCACCCAATGAGGATAGCAGACCGTGGCGAGACGGCACCATATTGGCTGGGGGCTGCCCAGCTTGAGGCTGGCGGTAGCCGTCCAATGAGACCTGAAAGTCTCTCCCACCGTCGAAAGCAGCCCCAGGCGCTGAGCTCTACGCCAATCGAGCCATAGCTTTTAACCGGTATCTGCGGCTTCCCGTGTTATTATCCGCAGAAGCGGAATGGAGTGTCCTCTCCATTGGTGCGTTGTGATGTACGCCAGGGCAGTTCAAAGTGGAGAACTAGCTGTTGCCCATGCAGCAAGTGCTCCCTCTCCACGGCACCATCGGAACCAAAAGAACAGCTAGGCTGATACGTTTGGACAACGATGCCGTCGCAGAAGTTGGCAGGGCGAAGTTGTAAAAAAAAAACTTCGGACTGCCTAACGGGACTCCGGCTCCGGATTTTTCCTCGAGGTTGACTCCCGAAGCCTTTTCCATGATTGGATGTAGCCACAAGGCAGTGGAGGTTTGAGATAAGGGTTTTCCTTCCCCATGGTGGACCGCCTTCATGGACTTACGAGCTCCACCTGCCCGAAGCATGCTGGTTTTGAGGCGCCAGTCAGCCGCCTTCGCCCTTTCTCCTGTCAGTAGAAGCAGTTCCGCCGGGTCGCACAGGACCACGCGTGCAGGCCAGGAGCTGGACTTGGTTGCCAGAGGCTATCTGAGACGCGTGCCATTGGAGCATTTTTAGAATTGGGAGCTTATCCCCAAAACCGCC
>JACCGJ010019939.1:0-18390 GCA_013407085.1 Atriophallophorus winterbourni
GTATTTGGATACAAAGTTTGTAATGAATTGGTTAATGCAGCTTTTGGTAATATTTAGATTGTGACACAGAAGCTCCGTTAAATCAAACTTGTCAGAACGAACAAAGATAATGTTTAAATGTCTTCCCCATAACCAATCTTGAAGCGTGGTTTGGTGGTATGGACTGCATGCAAATGTGTATTTTGGTTCGTGGATATGTGTTTAGGCACATTTTTAAAGTTTTTGTACACATGTGATTTAACAGGTTGGTCGTATCAGCCTTCACCAACAGTGGCATACGAGCTTCATTTGTTCACCATTCATCCACTTTTTCAAGTGCAAGATGATTCTGAGCTTACTGTCCTTACCGGATAAGTGCAAATATTCACGAAAATGATGGTGTTTTTGATGGAAATAAATTATTTGCATATATCAGATTAAGTATGCATGATCGCTATTTCATAATATGCACATCGTTAATGCACTTCGCACATTCCCAATATTGATTTAAATTAACATAGAAAAATCTCGTGCGTTTCATCAATAAGCTAGTGTATCGGAAAACACATGAGATTAAGCGGTGCATTCAATTCTATAAGCACAAACTGATCAGTGCAGATGAAACAATTTAAGAATTATCATTTTCTGTTTCCTAACTGTCAAAATATCACAGATTCTGCTTTTGGAAGCCTAGGTCCATCAAACGGCGCTGAACCTTGACAATTTTATTTTACGATTCTACAGATCATTAGTGAAATATTATGCTTGAATTATCTATGTTTTTACGAAAAACATACATGCGGTACTATATAATATATTCATCAATTTTGTTCTTCATGACTTGCTGATCTCCCTGGAAATGATATTCTGATAAGTGAATCAATTAGCTGCCAGCTTATGTATTATTAGAAGAGAACTGACAAGTTCGGTATTCAATTACCGACAAACCGCTTTGATTGCAAGTGCTACGATCTCACATGTTTATAATTTGATATATATTCGGTCTTCTGATACCTCTATTACCTAGTTCGATGTTCAGTTCACTCTCATTATAACATTCAAATCGATTATTGATATATGCATGTTACATTTTGGACTAACATATATCATTCGAGCTGTGGATATCGTATCAATCATGCAATATCTTTTTATTATGCGGTTCGTTCTGGTTAGTTAAATCGTGAAACGTATCATCAATAGCAAATCTTGATGTGGCTATTCATACAAGTATCTTACAAAAGCGATCGGATCATCCATTATAAATTAGAAGTTGAGTTTATTTATTTTATTTGTATTTATTTGCAAACTTTGTGTCGCAATGAACGAAATTATACTTGAATGCAACTGTTAAATTTGGTTCATACAAAGAACCCTGATGTTCAATACAGAATCACGAAGTGGTTCCGGGCCAAGCAATCAGGACGTTTATAAATGACCATATATGATGACTCTTTGCAAGAACCCTATTCAACCGTGGCATTCAAGTATACTTTGATTTACCAAGTATACTTTACCACTTTACCATTGTTACAAGACTCATGAAACCTATCTTACTGTCTCCACCTGATGCCGGCAAACAGCCAGAAACACATTTGTTGTGTGTATGTACCACAATATATCGGTTTCGCGATACTATGCAACATTACGAGTTCGAAATTTCAACATAAATGTGTCTTTAACAGAGATGTAAAATATTCGGACACACCTGATTTAGAATATTGGTTTAGATTATTGCAGATGGATGAAATGTTTCAATTGTTACCATTCATACAATTGTTTTTCCAGTCCGGTTTCGTTCAATAATAACGCATATCCTACTAGTGAAATAACCTTCACTCTCAATCTTGAGACATATTAGTAAGAAAATGTTAGTCAATTTAACAGGATTAAAGGAAATTACACGGAGATGTAGAATAAATTTATTAGGAGATAAAAAGGAGACAGCGAAAAAGGCATTCGGAAATCTGATCAAAAATTCATTCTAATACAACGACATTTAATCAATTCCCATGATAAAAATAATGGTAAAATACTAATAGAGTTTTGCTGTGCCAACAACGAAACAAGAACTGAACCAACCATATCAACGTATAGTTAAGTTTACACTAAAGAATGAGCATTGCACTGTCATTGGTCGATTGGAGATACAAGTGAGCAGACAATTTATACGTAGGCAGTGTCCGCAAAACAACTTCGCCGCGACAGCACCACGTTGAAATGGAGCTCAAGAGTATGATCCTGCTTTCATTACAAGCGTGATGGGAATCTTTTTCTCTGTGGGGGCATTGGCAACGTTTAACCGTACGAATGAATGTGAGCAATTTTACTAAATCTGTATCTACGTTTGAATATTATTTTTATACATTTCAGTTATGTTTCATGATATTATTATTCATTGATTACGTTATGAAATTGCGAAATGGAACCAATTCCACTCCAAATATAACAGTTAACATTATCGCATCAATCATAGTTGCGAATAAGTTGGATAGTGTCAGTTTAATTATGGAATCGAATAAATTCATTTCTCTATCATAATAAAAATATTCCTCCTTTCGTTTGCTCTCATATAGACAGTGGCATTATTTCGCTATCAAAATGCTGATTAGTACCATAGCACTTGAATGAAAGTATTTATTCATCCCGACGTTATAAAATCTTTTGAACCGATTATTCCGTTTTCCTCGATATTTTCGCTGCAACTTGAAATTCCTTAATGAAATATTAGAAAAAAGTATTATTGATGAATTCATAAATTATAAATAAAATTATGATGATACTTACAAGTTTTATTAGGATTACTACCTACATGAGAAACAAAAAGCGGCAACCAATACCTCGAGTAATAAAATTATTGAATTAATTTTTCACTATCATTAAATCGTCACATATACACATGATTGATTCAGTGATATTTGAGTTAGTGTAATCACAATGTGGTTAGTTTATATGTCAAATTATAATTTCATCAACAAAAATGCGTTTGTATTCTTTTTCAAGGGAAAACCAATCCAGATTACGTCGACCTGACCATCACTTTCATGTACATTGCCTGGATCATCTTCTGCGGAGCCAGTATATTTATGACGATCAGTTATTTCGTACCATGTCGCGCTGGAATCATACAAATCGTGATGGGCTGTTTGGGAGGAGCAGCACGTACGGTGCTACGATACTCTCAATTTGGTTTCATGCTCACGTTTGGAGAGCCTATTTCGCGATTTCAAGCCATACTTACCGCGTTGTATTAACGAGAATAGCTCGGTGATGATGTCACTATATGATAGATATAATATAAATCTATATGTGATTTAGCAATATTAGTCGTACCGTTAAATTTCCATGATTTAAGATTCTGAGTGGTGTTGTTGGGATTAAATGTCATGATTATTTTATCGACATTTGCAAAGTACTGAAGAATACGTACAATTGAAATTAAATATGCCTATATAATCTTCGAGTTTATCAAATGTACGGTCAACGAATGATATTTGTTTGCATATATAAGTCAAATTTTACTTTGAATATCACTAGGCAATGTGAGTGCGCGACTATATTTTACTGAGTTACAAATTGCCTCAGGAAACTCAGTCGAAGTGATTTATTGATTTTGATGTTTTTGTTGAATAATTATTTTCTGTCACTTTGAACATCAATGATCCGTGTGCATTCATTCATTTATTCATTTGGTTTGCATTTTGAACCGACGTGCTTTAAGCTGCGTGAAGCAAGAACCGGAAACAAACAAACATACTTCAGATAACTGATGAGCAAGTTTCTCCCCCAAAGCCAAGCTAGGTTCAAAAAAAAATTTGAACAAACATTTGTCAATTACTGAAGGATTGCACCAAGGTTCTACAAGAGGTCCTCTAAGTAATCAACGTGGTATTACTTGGGCTAGTTCAGCAGGTTCTAATGATGGCTGCGCAGGTATATTCTGAAAACTTTGCTGCCTATTGCACCAGCTATCCCAATTGTGCTTTAGCCAAGACCTCCTGAGAATTCTACTTATATGATGACTCTGAGCTATCGATAGACACAAACTGGATGTCAAACGCATAATGTTTACTCTCAACATGAAAATAACGTCATGACAATCATTGTCCTAACACTTTTGATGAACTGTTTCATTTAAAATATGCCTAAAAGATTTGAACTTCACATTTGGCAGAGAAAATTAACGATAAACTTAATTTGCCCAAGAACGGTCAGCTGCATGAATATCCGCCATTCAATTTAGCATTCAAAAGCACTATAGTGAATGAACGAGCCAATAAATATAATTATTTGATTCTATTCAAATTTAAGAAACTCCAGTAAATGTGCCTAAGAATCGTTAAAAAGAGTGTCTCACCTACTAATTGCTTATGATTGTTATCCCAATTAAACTTGAAATAAAATATATACCCTGCGATTTCCCAGTATCGTTCACCATCTTTGCATATGGATCGATGGAACGAGGCCTGAAGTTACCGACTCCTGGCGAATGGCTGTTTGGCGGTCTAACGACTGGCGCATCGCTGCTACTTGTCTCGCTGACATTGGCGATTAATTGATTTGCTGCATTTCACTAAAAGCTTTGAAGATAATCTCGAACGCTTGTCAACCATTTTTGCTTAAATGCTGCACAACACATCAACAATTATTTTCGTTACTTTGCCTTAATTTTGCACAGTTTGAATAAAAGCTCTAAGAGGTAAACGATTGTTTAATATTTCTTGATCAGTGGTTTGGAAGATTTTCATAACATAACTCGTATAATGCTCATTTATATGCATTCACATCACACCCCGAGACCGGTTTCGTGCTGTTTAAACTCACCAGATAGGGGCAGTAACATCAGGATCCGCGTGCGCTTAAAACAGTAGAAGAATAATTAACAACTCCCGTTTGAAGTCCGGCACCATGAACGTGTTCTTTAAATACGTTGATAACGATCGGGGCGATATTCTTCATTTACTCGTTACTTTTATACTTACCTGCATTTTTCAAGACTCCACTGTTTCCCACTATCGCGTCTTCAACTTGATTGTATCGAACCTGTCGTTGGCCAGTATTCTTTAGGTTTTTGGTAGTGCGTACTTCACCTGTTTTAATTGGCGTTCAATTTAGCTTATTGTAAAAAAATGATCAGCAAGCCGACGACTGAATTGTTGATGGGCTCACCATTTATTGGTAGCATCGCTGCCCAAGAGCTCACATTTTATAGCATCGGTTTCGCAACAGAATAAAATACAGTTTGATGATGCGCAGATTCAGTATTATTTTGCAAAAAATGTTTGCATATATCTATCAACGTTTCAAATGTTATAATGAGAGTAAACTCAACGTCGAACTAGGTAACAGGGGTATCAACAGACCGAATATATATCAAATGTCATTATAAACATGTGAGTTCGTAGCACTTGCAATTAAAGCAATTTATTGGTAATTAAATACTGAAAATGTCAGTTCTCTTCCAATAATATATAAGCTGGCAGCTAATTGATTTACTCATCGAAATATCATTGCGAGGGATATCAGCAAATCGTCACGAACATAAGTGATAAATTTTTCATATCGCACCGCATGTATGTTCTCGTAAACACAGATAATTCGAGCAAAAGATTCCACTAATGATATGTAAAATCGTAACATAAATTTGTCAAGGTTCAGCGCCGTTTGATGGATTTCATCCGAGAGCTAGGATATCGGAAGCAAAATCTGTGATATTTGAACAGTTACGGAACAGAAAATGATAACTCTTAAAAAGCTTCAGCTGCACTGATCAGTGTGTGCACATATAATTGAATGCTGCCGTATTTTGACGGACCACTAAATCTAATGCGTTTACCGCTGCACTGGATGATTGATGAAACGTACGAGATTTTGAACTTTTGCTTTAAATCAATATTGTGAATGTGCGAAGTGCATCAACAATGTGCATATTATGAAATAACGATCATGCATACTTCATCTGATGCACGCAATTTATTTCCAATAAAAACACATCATCATGTTCGTTAATATTTGCACTCATCAGGTAGGGACAGTAAGTTCAGGATCCTCTTGCACTTGAAGGAGTTGATGAATGGTGAACAATTAGCGCTCGTATGCCACTGTTGGTTAAGGCTGATGCGACAAAGCTGTTCAATCACATGTGTCCAAACACTTGGAAAAATGTGCTTAAACATATATCCACGAACCAAAATACACATTTGCATGCATATCCATCACATAAACCACAGCTTGAGATTGGTTATGTGAAAGACATTTAAACATTAGCTTCGTTCGTACTGACACGTTTGATTTGACGAAGCTTCTGTGTCACAATCTAAATATTACCAAAAAGCTGCTCTAATCAATTCATTACAAACCTTCTATCCAAATGAGGTCGCAAACCTTTTCTATTAGATTGTTGACATATTATGAAACACGAGTTTTCCAAATAGTCAGCAATTCATTACGAACAATCGAAGTAGAATCCAAATGAATGAATCATCGTGGATTCAATTTAACTTATCGACAGAACCATTTCATACCAAGAAGCTGAACAAACCTCCGGATAATTCTCGCAATCTCATGAAGGAACCAACCTCATCCATTTTTGTCTAAAATAAAAAAATTAACAGAGCCGAATAATAAACGCCTGGTTGAAAGCCTCCAGTTCTAAGTAACGGCTTGCGAGTGACGTTATCTAGTATGAATTTCTGTAAAACCCATAGATGACATGCCGTTGTCATTGCGTGCCGTGGATAGAGCTATTAAGGAAAAGACAAACATAAGTTCGCCACACTTTTAACTTCTAGGGCAAACGTCCTTCTGCTGTTGCTTTTTTTAAAATGTGGTCTCGCAAGCCGAACAATGATAGCTGGAACAAGGATTAAACTACTTGCTAAGTAAAAAGGATCTAAAATCTTACGATGTAATTGCGGCGAAAAATTGAACTTGAATCTGCTAACAAAAATGAGGCATATACACTGCGCATCATTTTACCTATCTTTATCTTGAAACAACAGCCACGAAGCCTACAAATATCAATGAATTACGAAAAGTGTTATAGCAACCTAACTCGAACAACAACGTCGGAACACAACCTGCATATATTGAACAATTGAGCACAAGTCTCGTTGCAATCATGTGTTCGATCGTTTGCACAGATTTGGATCAAAGAGAAAAGGATCAATCAACAAAGATCGATTGACGTCTGATTCGTGCTTGATGAGTAAATGAGATTGCGCACATGAGCTGCACGGCATTACCCGCTTTTCCGAGAAAAAACTTTGGAAGATTTGGGTGATGTGATGACCTCATTGGTCATCCGAGAAAGCATTTATCACATTTCAGCAAATTTGGTGTTACTGAGTTAGGTCTTGTGCGAATTGCCTATCAAATTATAAGATTCAAGGTAATTGGAGGTTTTTAATGGTCTAAAAAGCAACAAGCTTAACAACAACCATAGGATGGTAAAAATTGAAATTTGAGTGTATAAACAATATAAGAACATAGATTAAACAGTATATAAGTGTTCTGGAAACGAATAATGCAATAAAAAGTCGTCTAATTTCGTTTTAAAGTCATGCAAGCTAGTGGCGTGAGCAACGGTTGAAGGTAAACTGTTCCAAGTAAAACAGACACGGACAGAGTAAAAATACCTTCTACAGTTCAGGCGGAAATGGGGTACGACCAGCACATATTCATGGGTCCGATAATTCCTCGTATCCCTTCGCGTGAATAAATCCTGTAAGGGATGGTTCGGGGTATGGAATGTTTTGTAAAGTAAGATAAGGTCTCCTCTGATTCGTCGATAGGGAAAATCGAACAGATTCAGTTGAGCTATCCTTTCTTTATATGGTTTGTTTCGGATGCTGAGAACTAGTTTCGTTGAGCGGTGATAGATTCGCTGCATAAGTTCCACATCCCTCTTGAGCCACGGAGACCATGACTGCACACCGTATTCCATGACTGGTCTCAAGTATGTATTCATGATCCTTGGGAATATCTTGGGCGAAAATTTCCCAAATACACGTTTGAGTAGATTTAGAACGCGTGTTGCTTTTTTAAAGGCACTGTTAGTTTGAAGTGATGTTTTTAAACTGGAGCATATCCAGACACCCAAATCTTTGATTGAAGCTAAGTTTTCATCTTTAATTCGATAAATGCCGGTTCGAAACTATCGGAAGTTCTTTTAGTTTGTTCGTTCAACTCAAGTTTACCTTATAAAACGACACTCGGAATGAGTCAATTTGTGTGACATGGTATTTTTAATATTGGCAAATAAAACAACAACGCAGGTGGTCGCTTGATGATTCATAGAATTAAAATTGAGACGATGCATAATTTCCGATCTCCAGTAAGATATTATACATTTCAATCTTTTGAATCTGGAAAATTTTCGAAGCGTATACATTCCGCCGTATCGTCTTGTCGTTAAACATTTCTGGACACCGTTGCTGGAATGGTGACTGGGTGAAGGGGAGTAAATGTTTCTAATATGCGGCAACGTTCATGGTAGTTTTTGGCTGTAGTCTGGAGTATATATCTGGTTGTGGGTTTCAGTTTGTAAAACTGTGTGTGCTCGGTTTAACCGTAATTTATTTTAACGTGAACGTATGTTGATAAGCTTTCGGCCAGAACCATTATGGTTTCTTTATGTGGATAATTGAGTTGTGATCGGATTTCTATCGGTAGGTTTACCCGTGTTATTTGCAGCATCGTTCTTCGTTGCTGCTGTACCTGTTACCGTTTGTGCTGAATTATGTTTTGTTGATTCTGCTACTGTTTTGAAAATTCCACGATCTCTGACTCCAATTGTTATAACCGTAGAACATTCGTCTCAAAAAGGCTGTCTATATTGATAAATCTATTACAACTCTCGGTACAACCATGCGACCGATAAATGCGCATACATCTGGACCAATGAGAAATTCAGGAGAGATCGATTAACTGATGATTAATGCTTGATGCGCGCGGAAGATTGCGAACGATCACTGCTTCGCAACACCAAACACTTAGGAAGCTTCGAAAAGAAGAGTTATTAGTGATCTGTAAGGCTAACAACGCAAAGCTAAATTGATACTCAACTATATTGATTTGAAAAAGAAGGATGTGTCTCGCATTTTTGATGGTCCCAATGAAGTTAACGACAACTGTAGGTTTACAACGATTATGAATAACCGTAAGAGGGTAATTTCAATATAACTGCGAGCGAATGAGGTTAAAGTTGGTCAAATATTGTGGTTTAGGCTATACTGGAAATCTACTCAGTGTCCCAGTTTCTATGGGTTATCTAATACGAATGTTGCTGGCGTCCATCTTTTGCCCGTCATAGATGTCGTTTGATTTCCAAAACACCAATGAGCTAAGCATCTCGCTCATTTTTGAAACCACTAATCGGTAACACGAATTACTACATAAGGATATCCTTTGATTTCGTTCATAACTCTTGAGCATGATGTGGTAATCTTCCAATTTATTTATTCATAGATTCATAGATTATATGCAGGTAAAATCTATGCTTTACAAGACCCACAAAAATGTACGCCGTGTCGGATGGTAAAAATTATTAAAATATTGTTAAATTATTGTCAAACATAAAAACATACTTGTTCATGTGGATATCCAGTGATTTCTTGAAAATTTGAACAGTTCCAGATTGTACCACATGAGTAGGTAAACTGTTCCACAGTTGCACATTGCGAACGGAAAATGCATATTTGCGGCAGTTCAAACTGCTATGCTCTTGGTAAAGTTTCGATTGGTGACCTCGCAGATGTGTGTTATGGGGAAGAAGAAACAAATGACCGCAAGGATAATTTGTTTGATTAAGCACGTCCAAATGAAGATTAGTGCTCCTCGTTTCCGTCTGTATTCAGCCGAATGCAAATTCAATAATTTAAGTCGCGTTTCGTATGGATAATTTGATAGTCCCAGGAGGAGTTTTGTCGCGCTGCGCTGTGGAGTTTCTAATAGAAGAATATCTTTTTTCAACCAAGGATCCCATGCCGGTATAGCATATTCAACATGAGACGGATGTACGTTGAAATCAATTGGTAGGCAATATTGTGGTCAAACGAACCTAGGATTTTTCTAATGAGACCCATGTTGTTTTCAGCTTTGCAGGCAGCCAATCGACATTGCATTGAGTTTCCTAAGTCTGATTGGATAATCACACGTAAATCTTTTTCGGTGGAAGCGGGTTTAATAACAGTGCGACCTGTTGAGAGACAATAGGCTGCATTTCGAGATATTCAAGGGCATTTCGTTGTCTATTGACCAAATGTGAATCATATCGAGATCCCGTTGCTGGGTCTGCATGTCGTTTGTGGAGTTTATCTTGCGCCAAAGCTGTGCGTCTTTAGCGAAAATAAGCACGGACGACTGCAATACAGTAGTCAAGTCGTTTATATATGTTAAAAACAAACGCGGTTCGAGGACTGATCCTTGTTGGACACCACGGGCAACTTTAATGGACTCGGATAGTTCGTTTGTGACTCTCACGAACATCTCACGAGATATCAACCATTCTTTAACCCATGCATGAAGTTTACCATGTACTCCGTAGGTGAGTAGTTTCGACGAAAGTATTTCGTGATTCACACGATCGAAGGATTTTGAGAGATCGATATAAATTACATCCACGGAGTTGCAGGCATCCAGTAGCTCAGACCAAGATTCTTTTGCTAATAGCAAGTTTGTCAGGCAGGATCGTTTTTTTCTTGAATCCATCCTGTTCCTCGGAGATTAAATTATTAATCTCAAAGTGATTCCGTAAGGCATCAGCTATTATGGACTCCATTACTTTTGATAGCACTGGTAATAACGCTATTGGGCGATAGTCTAAAGGATCATATTTTCATCGTTTGATTTACTAATGTGGACTTGACTATCGTTCTAGAATTAACAAGGAAAGCATTCAGCCGATCCATGACCTTGACAGACGACCTTGACTACCTACCAGCTATCTCCGACGATAGAATTCATATCGTTAAACCAAATCGAAGTTAGGAATATAAAATGTTTCGCAACTTTGCTGAATATGTTTATTATTTCTCACATATCGAGACAGTTTTCTGGATGTTTCAGACAAAACTCTCATTTAACGTTTGGCTGCGTCTAAGGACGAGGAAAATATGGAAAATCCAATCATATCAAAAATATACACAAAATAAACTCTCTCGTCCGCATCATTGAGAATACAATCTTAAATTAAAAGCAAACAGAAAATTAACACAAACAATCGCTTCGGGTATCATGATTTGACCATTTTCGTTTGGCCAGACATGGACTCTTCATTACTCAACTAAGAAGCCGATATATTCACGAGTGCTGTTGAAGTAAATACAGAAATTCAGGTAAACTATTATTTTACTACATATTTCCAATACATTCGCGCAATTTTTTCTTACAGTCTTAACCATTAACTGGTTGTCATAGATTGTAATTGAGAAATTTCCAGTGCTACTTCAATTTATTACGAAGAAATTCTGCAAAGTATTTCGAAAACAATGTATCAACGTTTCGTTGTATGAAATCTAATGAACAATAACTTTGTAGGGTGTACCTTTGTTAACTATTTTCAGCGGTTTCAATTGTGACTACATATAATCTTTCTCAAGATATATCTGTCCCCAAGAAAACGCTGATGAACAGTTAGGGAATCGTTTCGCTCCTGGCTACTTTTGAGTTATTTGTGTTACAGGTTTGCGCGAGTTACAAGTCGTTTCTGAAAAATCAATCTCAAGCATATTAATCAAATTTATCTTCTCATTCTCATTTGGTACAAACAAAATAGTTTTTCATTTAAAAATGACTTGAGGTCAACGAAGCTATGCACCAATACGTGTTGTTTTGGTTGCATTGCGGACAATACTCAGTTCCAAATATGTTATTTTCTTCACACAAATGAGCATTTTTGTTATGCTCCGATATCAATGTGTGCCTAAAAAAATCGATAAAGAGTGTATCACACCGTCATACAATGTCGCGCATTAAAATGCACGCACATAATGTACCGACCAGCATTTCTTAGATTGCACCTTTGAATTTTAGGTGAATAGTTTTGCATCATATTACTTATATTTTTTCAATATTTGAGTTAAACCTGTTTCTTTACTTGAATAAACTTTGGGATTTGCACATTATGAAATAGCAATCATGCAATTCTTACCTTGATGCATGCAAAGAATTCAAACCCAGCAATGGATGGTAAATGCGTATTGCATGAGCTTATATAAATGACGTATATTGCTGAAAGGGCCACAACTTATGCACTTCATGTAGTCGGTGCTTCTGATCAACAAAATACTACACAGCATTCACTTCGCCTGATTTAAGGTGCGACATTTATCTCCTTACCCTAGGTAGCACAAATTGTTATGAATATTATTCGTAATAACAATAACCTAATAATAATAAGTAAAGAATAGCTTTTTGCCCGCATATCATCTATGAATTAATCTATAAATATGAATAATGGAATTTCATGTATGGCAAAAATGGCACTGACTACGAATACGGGAACTTGGGATGCAGAGGGATGAAACATGTCCGCGAGTCACTTTCTCATCACATTCTTGAAACAAATGTCTTAGTGGATACCCATTAGCAGACACGAATCAAAGAATAAGAATAATATCATGCTTTATGCTTATTTGAATAAAGTCACATGGGCCCAGACGTGGCCATCTTCTAGTGTAAGGAACATTTCGGAGACATATCACTAACTTTGTCGCTCTGTAATAAATTTTTATCAAAGAGAGAAATATCTTTCCGCGCCAAGGATCTCAGACTTCTAGTGCACACTCAATCGTAGGACGAAGGTAGACGTTCAATATCATCGTTAACAGTAACAATTGGAAATGCCTACTCAGAACTGAGAACTCAGAAAATTGTATGGTAGAAAAAGCATTAAGCTTAACAATGACAAGTATATGGAACATATAAAAAATATATAAAAAAATATAAAATATCTCAAAAATCAATGTGGACATTCGCATACCGCATGGTTCGTCATAAACTCATCGAGTTTGGATGCGAAACCTTCACCAGATTTTGATCGTGTGATTTCTTCAGGCAAATAGTTCCAAGTGAAACAAATTCTTACGGAGAAAAAATTACGACGTATATCCAATCGAGAACGCGGAATGCTTAAAGCCTTTGAATGTGTTCGTGTTCGAGTAAGGTCATTGGGCATCAGCAAGTGTTTAAGGGGATGGTTTACAGAATGCAGGATTTTGAAGGTCAACATAAGGTCACAACGTATCCGCCGTTGGGTAAAATCGTGTAGGTTCAGTTTTAACATTCGCTCTGTGAAAGGCAAATTTCTGTGCCGGGAGACCAACTTTGTAGCACGATGATAAATCCTGTTGAGTAGTTCGATATCCTTCCTCAACCGTGGTGCCCAGGCTTGGATGGAATATTCCATAACAGGACGTATATACGTGTTAATTACCCGGGGTTGGGTTTCAGGCGTAAAAATCCGGAATATTCTTTTGAGAAGACTCAAGATACGGCAAGCTTTATTGTACACCATCCGGCAATGCTGTCCAGGCTTAAGGTCAAACGAAACCCAGATACCAAGATCTTTTTCTGCTGTGGTCCAAACGAGATCTTGCGTGCCAAGCTGATACGTGTGGTGTAGAGATCTTTCAAGCCGCAGCATTTTACATTTTGCAGGGTTAAATGGTAACTCATTTAACTGGGACCAACGAAATAAAATGCTTAGATCCCGTTGTAATGCCGTACAGTCATTAACAGACATGACACGTTTCCAAATTTTAATATCTTCGGCACCGATCCTTGCGGAACTTCACTCGTGACGTCTATTAATCTAGATAAGGTGCTGCCAACGCGAACTTGCACGTGTCTATCAATGAGATAGTCCCTTATCCAATTAAGCAATATTCCCGTTATTCCATAAGACTCGAGCTTTTTGACTAAGATGTCATGGTTGACTCTATTGAAAGCTTTGGAAATATCGATGTAGCAAGCATTTACAGCCTCACCATCGTCTAATGCCTTGGTCCAATCCTCGAACTTTGTAAGAAGGTTAGATAAACAGCAGCGATCTCTTCGAAAACCTTGTTGTGCTGCGGTTAAAATGTTTTGGTTTTCAAAATGTTCTCTTATGCGCGAAGTCACAATGCGTTCCATTAATTTAGAGATCACCGGAAGTAACGTTACCGGTCTATTGTTCGCTGTGTCTGAACGGCTACCGCCTTTATATATAGGAGTTATCATCCCTGCTTTCCATTGCGGTGGTATTTTTCCTTCATTTAATCTGAGTTTGAATATGCGAGTGAGAGGAGTAGTCAAAGCAACGCGACACCTGCGAAGTATGGCGGGGGTAATTTTGACTGAGCCTGGAGACTTCTTTTCGTTTAGTTCACAAAGATTGTAGTGGATAGCGAGGAATAGATTCTGAGGCTGCGCGTGTTCCAGTTATATCCACATACAATTTTGACTCCCAAACAACCACAGAAGAGCGAAAACCGTGTGTAGACAAAGAGTGTATTATAATTAATGCGAGGTTACCAACAAGAAAATTTTGAATTACAAAATTATTGATTACTATTCATTAAATATTTGAACGGTCACCACAGATTCCCCTCCTAGAGCGTCGAACAAGAAAAAGACGCTCGAAAAGAAAACATTAGGTTATAAAATCGTCAAACTTTTGGGAAAAATGTACCTTTGTTTGTTTGTCGGGTGGTTTGAGGCACGAACGGAATGGGGGTTTATCGGGGGTAAGGTTGGTTTCTGGTGAATCAGCCGAAGGGACGTGTTGGTCAGTAGTAGATGTCTGTGGAGCAACGTTTCAAGTATTTGCTTTCGCTTCCGATGTTGGTTCTACGTAAGCGACTTTCAGACGATCGATACTGACAGTTTCTCTTGAACCATTCCGGTCAATTACGAAATACTTAGAATGCCTGCTGAGCACCTTGTACGGACCAGTATACGGTGGTTGAAGTGGTCGACGTACATGATCGGCGCGCACAAACACAAAGTCGCAAGTAGACAAGTCTGCCGGGATATAGAACGGTTGGGCTTGTTGGCGAGTAGGGATAGCTCGTAATGATTTCATGAAGCTGCGAAGGCGACTGACATATTGTGGAGCGCTAAGATCATTTGGTGAATCGGAAGATGTCAGGAATTCGCCAGGGAGGTTAAGTGTACTCCCGTACACCATCTCAGCAGCTGAGCAACCCAGGTCTTCTTTAACGGTTGTACGGATACCAAGAAGCACCAAAGGCAATGACTCGGACCAACGTTCTGAATTCTCGTGACTCATGATTGCGGCTTTGAGTTGCCGGTGAAATCTTTCGACTAAGCCATTTGAAGAAGGATGATAGGCTGTAGTCTGTATGTGCTTTGTACCGAGTGTTCTATTCAATTTCCGAAAAAGCGTTGACTGGAATTGAGAACCTCTGTCAGTGGTAATAGTGTTCGGTACACCAAAGTTGCTGATCCAATGTTGAACGAAAGCTTTCGCAACCGTTTCTGCACTGATATCCGGTATGGCTACAGCCAGTGGCCAACGGGTAAAACGGTCGACGCAGGTCAATATATAGGAGCAACCATTAGAGACCGCTAATGGACCAACGAGATCCAAGTGAACGTGCTGAAAGCGCTCCGTAACAGGTGGAAATACACCAGGGGAACTGATGGTATGGCGTTGGACTTTGCTTTGTTGACATCGGAGGCAACTCTTAGTCCAAAGTTGAATGTCTTTATGCATATTAGACCAAAGATAACGAGAGCTAATCAGCTTCCGAGTAGCTTTTATTCCGGGATGTGATAAACCATGTAAATGCTCGAATACAGTACGTCTCAAATCTGATGGGACAATTGGACGGGCTTTACCGGTAGACATGTCACAAACCAGATAAGAATTGGAATTAGGTATCGGGATACGGCGGATTTTACCCGATTGTGAAGTAACATACCGATTTATTACAGGGTTCATTTTGCTGCGAACGTGCTAATTGCTCAAAGTCGATTCCAGGCAGGCCGATAGCACTTAACTGAATCCGAGAGAATGTATCCGCAACTGTGTTTGACGAGCCGGAAAGATATCGAATGTCACTCGTAAATTGCGAAATATAATCCAAGTGACGTATTTCTCGAGGCGAATATCGATCCGATTGTGCAGAAAGAGCAAACGTTAAGGGCTTGTGATCGGTCCATACTGTGAAATCACGGCCTTCAAGCAAATGTCTGAAATGTCGTATCGCATAATAGATAGCCAGTAACTCACGGCCGAACGTACTGTATCGAGTTTGAGCTGGTTGAAGACGACGAGAAAAGAAAGCGAGTGGCTTGGTGATATTGTCTTCTTCTTGTTGAAGGACCGCGCCGACTGCTTCTTGTGATGCGTCTGTAGCGAGAGACAATCGAGCATTGGGGTTCGTTGATAAATGAGTCAGTGATGTGACTTTGTTTAGTGCAGATTTGAGTTGTTCGAATGATTTGATGGCTTCGTCATTCATTTTAAATTGACGTTTCTTTCCACGTAACAAGTCAGTCAATGGTTGTGAAATCATAGCGCATTGTGGAATAAAACGTCTATAATAGTTGACCAAACCCAAGAAACGTCTGACTTGACGGATGGAGCTGGGACATGGATAATCTTGGATAGCTGATAGTTTTGAGGTAACGGTTTTATACCGGAACTATCAATTCGGTGTCCAAGGATTTCGATGGAACTCACACCAAACAGACATTTATCGGGATTAACCACAATGCCGTAGTGGGATAGACGTTGAAATACTTCACGAAGGTGTTCAAGATGTTCAGTGGGATTTGTACTTGCGACTAGGACATCATCAATGTACACGTAGACGAAAGATAGACCGAGGAAAACTTGGTCCATGAATCTCTGGAAGGTCTGTGCAGCATTGCGTAGACCGAATGGCATCCTGAGAAATTCGAACAGACCAAATGGAGTGGTGATGGCAGTTTTGGGAATATCTTCGTCAGCTACAGGAATTTGATGATATGCCCGCACTAAATCCAACTTCGAGAACACAGATTTTCCGTGAAGAGATAGTGCAAAGTCGTGTATGTGCGGAATCGGATATCGATCTGGGATCGTTACACGATTTAAAGCACGATAATCGCCACATGGACGCCAGGCGTCCGGTTTGTTCTTTTCGACCATGTGAAGAGGAGTGGCCCAAGGTGAATTCGATGGACGGATTATTCCGAGTTCCATCATATGCTCGAATTCTCGTTTGGCAGCTTCAAGTTTGTTAGGCGCCAGTCTGCGTGGTCTACTGAAAACCGGGGGTCCACGAGTTGAAATATGGTGTTTGATGTCATGTTTCACAGGGGTGTCGTGTGTACATGGTTTGAAGATATCCGAAAATTCTTTCATGAGGGAGCGTAATTCGGTGCAGTGTCTGGGATTGGGACTCGAATAATTTGTATGGGTGAATTAGACAAATGGCCGATGACGTTAATCTTTGTGACATTGTCAATGAGTTTTCGTGTACTACCACAAGGTCTCATCTAATCGCTTTAATACAATGCGTTTTTTGGCAGTTGAAAGGCACCACCCTTTGGTTGGCGCAAGCCCTGGATCGCCTAAAAAAACTAGACCGTGTTTATCAAGCAGCGATCCGCCCCTGTACTGGGGCTTTAAATGGATGTGTTGTTTTTCACACATTTTGCTATTTTTTGCAATTGTTATTAATGTGACCTTGAAAATATATACGTTATTTTGAAATGCAGCCAGCGCGATTCGTTTCTCTCTCGCTGTCTGAGCCGATTGGTGAGAAACTTGTTTTTGCAGGCTGTTGGACTGACTGCAGTGAATGTTTTTGGACTGTGAGAATCATTAACGCTCACGATATAACTCCTTTTAGCCGAGCTTGCTACTTTACACTCATTACCTAAAACTAGAAGTTCTATCTACGGATTCTCATTCAATTTCTAATTCTACATTCCTGTGTCGTACTCGTTGAATCTTCCGACATCGTGGAGAATCACTATTTCCTCCCCCATCAGAACCGTTCCTTGCTCAATCTCACTTCAGCCGTATCGGATGAAGTTTTTTTTGAATTTTCTAATCTGTATATCTTCATACACATTGTAGCTATTATACGCCCATCCACTACAAATTGGTGAGCCCGACGTCTACAAATTGATGAACTTTTTCTAACTACGAACTGTTTATTCTCACAGTTATTCATCTGCTTTCACACAACTTTTCTCATTCTCCAATTTTGATTTTTATACATAATGTCTGATTCCGAAGTTGCTTTTGTCTCTTCTATTGTTAATTTACCAAGTTTTAGCATTTCGAATCCTCTTCTATGGTTTGGTCAAGTCGAAGCCATTTTTCGAACCCGTAACGTTAAGTCTCAGCTTGCTATGTATTCTCACATTGTTCAATCACTACCAATCGATATTGCTGAGGAAGTGAGTGAA